>JBAMJV010010325.1:0-36745 GCA_037951105.1 Echinarachnius parma | reverse complement strand
AAAAATCTGGTTCAAACATGCCCTTCTCTTATCGGTTATAACTTCTTTGATACATGGATATATCCAAATATTTTCACATATTCTGAAAGAGTATGAGTTGCACATATCTTACGTACCTAACAATGGCCAATCATATTTTGTAAAGTCTCCATAGTGCACGATAAAGTTCAACCTTCAATTACGACGTGTTCCCGTGCTTAAATCGCAAAATAAAATCGAAACAATTATTGTGTAGCGATAACTCAGCTTTAACATACTGAAAACCGGGCAAAAATCGGCCAAAGGAAAGGTGTGATATGATTGAAATAAGACGTCGGGTACAGAGCCATTTTACAGTCAACTTGGTAAATTTAAGAGCTTCCCACTACCTTTTGATTGCAATTGAATGTTATGAATTAATATTGTTACCCTTTTTTGTGTAATTAATGTATATCAATAAATGTTCTGACAGCATGATAGTACACAAAGGAAACTCATTATCATAATATCGTAATTTCAATACGTATAACCTTAATTCGTCAAAGTGACGAATTCAACATCTAGTTCGGTTCTACGTATATCATACGTATAACCTATTGATTTTGTTCGATCTTTATTATTTATTTATTATTCCTCCGATTTTGTTCGTCGCATATTTCAAGATCAGATGAATCAATCGTCATGAAACTTCACATGATGATAGATCATCATCGGACTTAGTGCAAGAAACTCATTACAATGTCGTCACATCACTGTGACGTCATCAGGACGCCATTTTGTCAAATTTCAATAATCATTATATCTCAGTCATGCATCATCAATTTCAATTCAAATTTCGCATCATTATTAATCAGGTCAATCGTTATCTTTTAAGCTCATGCGCATGCGCTAACACTCGGAGACGCACGCGTACATGTCCGCCTAATGAACAAAAATGTCGAAAAATTATCAAAACTCTAACCTGAGTAATTTACTATATGTTTTCAGACAATTTTAAGCATTTCAAACATTTCCGCGCGTGCGTGTCGGCGCGCGCGTTTTTTTCGCGCGCAACACAAATGAACAAGGAAAATGTATTTTTTTCACATGTTTTGCAATCCTGATACATCCATAAACGCACCCTATCAATTTGAGTCATTGTTGACTCATAATGACGGAGAACGCGCGCGTCAAAGTCAAAATTACGCGCGCACGCAAATTGGCAAAATATGGTAAAAACATACCTTTTCGAATTCGGCCATAACTTTTTGGAAGTCCATAAACCCCCAATTTTGTTTCAATATTCGGAACGATTATGAGTTGCAGATACGAATTTATACTCATTTATGCCAAGTAAATGTTATGACGTCTTCATATTGAGGGTTAAACCTGAAACTGCGAATTTTAACCGATTTTAATTGATTTTGAAATCGATTACAGCTCCGACAATATCTTGCTTATTCTCCTTCAATTATCTCCCAAATTTCGTTACGTTGTAGTTAGGGATATGCTCTAAAGGCAGTGTGGTCATTACTATCCAACAATAGGAATAAAGGCACTATAGTGTGTCTCTTTACAATTGTGATTAGTCTGCCTCGCGTATTTGCGCGCGTAATGCAAATTAATAGGAAGCATATCGTTTTTACACAGGTTTTCCATTCCTACATTTTTCAACACACTCCATCAATTTGAGTCATTGTTGACTCATAATAACAAGGAACGCGCTCGTTAAAGTCAGAATAACGCGCGCACGCATATTGGCAAAATATGGTAAAAACATACTTTTTTTTATTTTGCCATAACTTTTTGTAAAGTCCATAAACCCTCAAATTTTATTAAATATTCAGAAAGATTATGAGTTGTAAATATGAATTCATATCTCATTTAGGCCAAGTAAATGTTGTGACGTCATAATATGGAGTGTTAAAGTTGAAAATGCGAATTTTAATCGATTTAAAATCAACTACAGCTGACTTTTAAATCATATCTCGCTTATTCTCCATCGATTATCTCCCATATTTCGTTATGTTGTAGCTGAGGTTATGCTCTAAAAGTAATTAGGTCTCAACTATCCAACAATAGAAATTGGCAAATGCAGAGTGCAATCTTTTACTCGAATCATATACCATTATTTCTTCCAATCTGTTATTTTTGTAATCAAACTTTTAGTTTTATCATACAAAAACAATACTTATAACCTCAATTCGTCTAAGTGACGAATTCAACATCTAGTTATTATTTATTATTCTGCCGATTTTGTTCGTCGCATATCTCAGGATCAGATGAATCAATCGTCATGAAACTTCACATGATGATAGATTATCATCTGACTTAGTGATTTTTTTATTCGGCCATAACTTGTTTTAAAGTCCATAAACCTCTAATTTTACTTTAATATTCGGAAAGATTATAAGTTGTAGATACAAATTCATACCTCGTTTATGCCAAGTAAATGTTGTGACGTCATCATATTGAGGGTTAAATTTGAAAATGCGAATTTTAACCGACTTTAATCAATTTTGAAATCGATAACAGCGGACCTTTGACCATATCTCGCTTATTCTCCATCGATTTTCTCCCAGATTTTGATATGTTGTAGCTGAGGTTATGCTCTAAAAGGAATGTGGTCTCAAGTATCCAGCAATAGAAATGTATCAACTATAATGTGACTCTATACAATTGTGATTAGTCTGCCTCGCGTATTTGCGCGCGTAATGCAAATTAATAGGAAGCATATCGTTTTTACACAGGTTTTCCATTCCTACATTTTTCAACACACTCCATCAATTTGAGTCATTGTTGACTCATAATAACAAGGTACGCGCTCGTTAAAGTCAGAATAACGCGCGCACGCATATTGGCAAAATATGGTAAAAACATACTTTTTTATTTTGCCATAACTTTTTGTAAAGTCCATAAACCCTCAAATTGTTATTAAATATTCAGAAAGATTATGAGTTGTAAATATGAATTAATACCTCATTTAGGCCAAGTAAATGTTGTGACGTCATAATATGGAGTGTTAAAGTTGAAAATGCGAATTTTAATCGATTTTAAAATCAACTACAGCTGACTTTTAAACCATATCTCGCTTATTCTCCATCGATTATCTCCCATATTTCGTTATGTTGTAGCTGAGGTTATGCTCTAAAAGTAATTAGGTCTCAACTATCCAACAATAGAAATTGGCAAATGCAGAGTGCAATCTTTTACTCGAATCATATACCATTATTTCTTTCAATCTGTTATTTTTTGAATCAAACTTTTAGTTTTATCATACAAAAACGATACTTATAACCTCAATTCGTCTAAGTGACGAATTCAACATCTAGTTATTATTTATTATTCTGCCGATTTTGTTCGTCGCATATCTCAGGATCAGATGAATCAATCGTCATGAAACTTCACATGATGATAGATTATCATCTGACTTAGTGATTTTTTTATTCGGCCATAACTTGTTTTAAAGTCCATAAACCTCTAATTTTACTTTAATATTCGGAAAGATTATAAGTTGTAGATACGAATTCATACCTCGTTTATGCCAAGTAAATGTTGTGACGTCATCATATTGAGGGTTAAATTTGAAAATGCGAATTTTAACCGACTTTAATCAATTTTGAAATCGATAACAGCGGACCTTTGACCATATCTCGCTTATTCTCCATCGATTTTCTCCCAGATTTTGATATGTTGTAGCTGAGGTTATGCTCTAAAGGAATGTGGTCTCAAGTATCCAGCAATAGAAATGTATCAACTATAATGTGACTCTATACAATTGTGATTAGTCTGCCTCGCGTATTTGCGCGCGTAATGCAAATTAATAGGAAGCATATCGTTTTTACACAGGTTTTCCATTCCTACATTTTTCAACACACTCCATCAATTTGAGTCATTGTTGACTCATAATAACAAGGTACGCGCTCGTTAAAGTCAGAATAACGCGCGCACGCATATTGGCAAAATATGGTAAAAACATACTTTTTTTATTTTGCCATAACTTTTTGTAAAGTCCATAAACCCTCAAATTTTATTAAATATTCAGAAAGATTATGAGTTGTAAATATGAATTCATACCTCATTTAGGCCAAGTAAATGTTGTGACGTCATAATATGGAGTGTTAAAGTTGAAAATGCGAATTTTAATCGATTTTAAAATCAACTACAGCTGACTTTTAAACCATATCTCGCTTATTCTCCATCGATTATCTCCCATATTTCGTTATGTTGTAGCTAAGGTTATGCTCTAAAAGTAATTAGGTCTCAACTATCCAACAATAGAAATTGGCAAATGCAGAGTGCAATCTTTTACTCGAATCATATACCATTATTTCTTTCAATCTGTTATTTTTTTAATCAAACTTTTAGTTTTATCATACAAAAACGATACTTATAACCTCAATTCGTCTAAGTGACGAATTCAACATCTAGTTATTATTTATTATTCTGCCGATTTTGTTCGTCGCATATCTCAAGATCAGATGAATCAATCGTCATGAAACTTCACATGATGATAGATTATCATCTGACTTAGTGATTTTTTTATTCGGCCATAACTTGTTTTAAAGTCCATAAACCTCTAATTTTACTTTAATATTCGGAAAGATTATAAGTTGTAGATACGAATTCATGCCAAGTAAATGTTGTGACGTCATCATATTGAGGGTTAAAGTTGAAAATGCGAATTTTAACCGACTTTAATCAATTTTGAAATCGATAACAGCGGACCTTTGACCATATCTCGCTTATTCTCCATCGATTTTCTCCCAGATTTTGATATGTTGTAGCTGAGGTTATGCTCTAAAAGGAATGTGGTCTCAAGTATCCAGCAATAGAAATGAATGAACTATAATGTGACTCTATACAATTGTGATTAGTCAGCCGCGCGTATTTGCGCGCGTAACGCAAATAAATAAGAAAAATTTCGTTTTTTTTACATGTTTTGCAATCCTGATGCATCCCTAAAATTACCCTATCAATTTGAGTCATTGTTGACTCATAACAAAGACGCTTAATGGAAAGACCGACCACTGTACAATTATCCTGTACAAAGTGAGCGGGCAGAGCGCGATGTACACAATTAACACGCACTTTGATACGCAGGCTATTCATTATGACGTCAGAATAACAATGTTTACATCGCCTGACTAAAAATAATTTCAAGAACACGTGATAAAGTTTGATGACCCCAAATTTGCAATATCGCGCGTGAAATTTGTTTTGCGCACTTGGATGCGTGTACAATAATACAGAATTAAATACATAGAAGTATGAATAAACAAACCAACCCGTTTATATAAATAAATAAATAAATAAAGACAGTGCGCGGACTGAGCGCGCGTTAACATTAAAATACGCGAGTAGCCATTGCCATTTTATCTCTACACGGTAAGATCTTTAAATTTCTAAAATATATATTCTCACAGCTATAATTCTAAACGTAAAAACGCTATCGGCTATAATTTTCAAATATTTTTAACTAAACAAAGACAAAATTAAATAGGTAAAACAATGTGTCCCCCAGGTGTACTCAACTTGGAGATAAGCTGATGTTCAATCGTCATACTAGCCTGAATTTGCCGAGTTTAAGTAAGTACGTTCTGATCCTTAATTTTGTATAAATTAATACTAACAAAGGGAACATTTGTTCCAAAAAAAGCTATCGACTATAATTTTTAAATGTTTTTTCATTAATTAAAATGAACAAGATTCAGTACTGTACCCAAACCTCTGGGTGTACTCAACTTCCTCTTAAGCTCGATTTGAATCTTCATTTTGTTTGAAGGGACATCGCTGCGCGACCGCCAGTGAGCTGTCTTGTAATTTTATAGTCTTTGCTCATAATAACGGAGTACGCGCGCGTCAAAGTAAAAATTACGCGCGCACGCAAATTGGCAAAATATGTTAAAAACATCCTTTTTTTGTTCGGCCATAACTTTGTTTAAAGTCCATAAACCCCCAATATCCAGGGGGCAAAAGGGGTTTAGCAGCTTTTGCCTGTTGTAAAAGGTTGGCAACCAGAAATGGCTTCTAGGACCCTCTAGGATCACAACCTAGGTGGACAACCTCACGAACCAGCTACTGGAAGTCCACAGGATGCGTTTCAAGAAAACCACATACCTAATGCACTAAATCGTGTGTTTTAGCCTTAGGGGTCATGAATACCCAGTCACACATCTTGCACAATTACACCACAGTGCACTGGTGATTCCAGCTTGTTTTTTCATGGAGGTCTTCCCTAGAGTCCTGCGCATCGTTTGATACAACATTTGAGCATATTGCATTTTTGGTTACTGTGTCACACATTGTTACAACGTGATACGTCACATACGGACGTGAAATTCGTGTCCACCGCATGTGTATAAAAGGCAACTTAATTCTTATAAATGAAAAATAGGCTATATTTCGATCTTGAAAAACGTAATTTGCATTTTAGATAACTACCAAGAGCATGATATAATGAAACAAAGTATGTAAATTAATAAACAATAAAAAACATGAGCAATACAAAACAATGAAATACATAAGAATATGAGTTGTAAATGTAATAATTTGTTTAGATGTGGTTAATTTACTATATCAAATGATACAAAATATATCCACAACATCAAATATTAAGTTTATCCCTTGAATGAGATACACGAGAGGAGGGAAGGGGGTGTTCAAAAGACCAACCTTTCATCAATGGACTCCAAAAATAATTATAATTGAGGTCTACCCACCCAGTTTGGACGAAGTGTGTGTGTAGGCTTACATGATACGTTTGAGGGCGAGTCTCTAAGTCTAAAGGAGTTACATCGTGAAGCTTGCAAAGTATGTGTAACAGACATGAACATAGTTGGCTCGTGCTTAAGGTTGGCCCACATAAATGACTCATATGACCTTCTAGAAACACAACCTAGTTGGACTAGCTGCTGGAAGTCCACATGAATTGGAACTTGAAAGGCATCTACAAAAAACCCACTAAATGCAGCCATCTCTACAAACAGAGTTGAAGTGTATGCTCCCTCTATGCTGCATCTCCATTCATCCTGCCCACACCATACATCTGGTCAGAATCGTGTCATCAGGGATAAAGAGGTTGTAGTCAATGTCAATGACAACCAAACTGTAAAAGAGCAGTGGTTGTTGATACAACATTGGTGTTGGTTTGTTTATTCATAATTCTATGGTAATTCCAAAGACGCTTAATGGGAAGACCGACCACCGTACAATTATCCTGTACAAAGTGAACGGGCAGAGCGCGATGTACATTATTAACACGCACTTTGATACGCAGGCTTTTCATTATGTCGTCATAATAACAATGTTTACTTCGCCTGACTGAAAATAACTTCAAGAACACGTGATAAAGTTTGATGACCCCAAATTTGCATATCGCGCGTGAAATTTGTTTTGCGCACTTGGATGCGCGTACAATAATAAAGAATTAAATAAAGACAGTGCGCGGACTGAGCGCGCGTTAACATTAAAATACGCGAGTAGCCATTGCCATTTTTTTCTCTACACGGTAAGATCTTTAAATTTCAAAAAATATATTTCTCACAGCTATAATTCTAACGTAAAAACGCTATCGACAATAATTTTTAAATATTTATAACCAAACAAAGACAAAATTAAATATGTAAAATAACGTGTCCCCCAGGTGTACCCAACTTGGAGATAAGCTGATGTTCAATCGTAATACTAGCCTGAATTTGCCGAGTTTAAGTAAGTACGTTCTGATCCTTACTTTTGTTTAAATTAATACTAACAAAGGGAACATTTATTCCAAAAAACTCATCGACAATAATTTTAAAATGTTTTTCCATTAATTAAAATGAACAAGATTCAGTACTGTACCCAAACCTCTGGGTGTACCCAACTTTCTTTTAAGCTCGATTTGAATCTTCAATAGCCGCATTCAGACGATAAAAGCAAATCTCGTGGTTATCTTGTGGTTTGCAATTCTTAAGAATATCTTGTGGTTTGCGCTCGTTTGAACACGCAAAACTCGTGGTTATCTTGTGGTTTCCAAACCACGAGATTGCGCACACTGCAAAACATGCGCAATCTCGTGGTTATCTTGTGGTTATCTTGTGGTTTGCAAACCACAAGATAACCACAAGATACTTGTAAGATTTTGCGCAGAATGAGCGCGCGATAAGCGCGCGACTGCGCGCAGTCTACTTTTTTTACCGTCTGAACACAATCAGCTTCGAGACTCGTGGTTTGGGTTGACCTCCTGACCGAGATATGCTTCCGGTGTGAAAACAAGTCAAGTGAGCACGCGTGACCTCAAATGAGAAAGGCGCGCATGCTACTTCCGGTTTTAATTCTTAAGAATTGCAACTCTCGAGAATTGGCATCGTTTGAACACACATTTTGAAGTTCTTAAGAATTGCAATTCTTAAGAATTGCAATTCTTAAGAACTTGGCTTTCATCGTCTGAATACGGCTATTCTGTTTGAAGGGACATCGCTGCGCGACCGCCAGTGAGCTGTCTTGTAATTCTACAGTCTTTGGTAATAGCAAAGACGCTTAATGGAAAGACCGACCACTGGACAATTTTCTTGTACAAAGTGAATGGGCAGCGCGCGATGTCCTCAGTTAATGCGCGCAATTACAGTCCTGACGTCACAATGCAAATTGCACAGGGGGTTCCCCACATATTTATTGTTGCAGTTGTTGTTGTTGCTGCTGGCTTAATGTGAATGACTCGGCTATTTTTAGCCTAGCAACAACACTATTTTCGGAAATAAATCAGCTGACTAAGCGCACCGATTTTATAATGCGCACACATACGCAGTTATCATTGGTCAATTATTCCACAAAGCAGTATCATGTTGGGAAGAACAAAGTCGATTGGTTTGTCGGTGCGTATATTCCAGACAGTGTGCGTGATAATATGCAAATATCCAAATATGCCATTGCCTGTTTATTGTGCACGTTCGAGATCTGTGAACTTAACAATTCTATATTTCAAAAATGTGAGTGAAAATCTCTAAAAGCTCATCGACAATAATTTTTAAATATTTTTACATATACAAAGACAATATTGAATTAGAAAAACAATGTGTCCCCCAGGTGTACTCAACTTGGAGATAAGCTGATGTTCAATCGTCATACTAGCCTGAATTTGCCGAGTTTAAGTAATTACGTTCTGATCCTTACTTTTGTTTAAATTAATACTAACAAAGGGAACGTTTGTTCCAAAAAAGCTCATCGACAATAATGTTTAAATGTTAAATTCACTAATTAATTAAAATAAACAAGATTCAGTACTGTACCCAAACCTCTGGGTGTACCCAACTTTCTCTTTAGCTCGATTTGAATCTTCATTCTGTTTGAAGGGACATCGCTGCGCGACCGCCAGTGATCTGTCTTGTAATTCTACAGTCTTTGGTAATAGTTTTTGACAGTGCGCAGGAAAATAGGCGCGATAGACTACGCACTTCATAGCATGATAATTGGTCAAGTCTTTCTAGGTCACTACGCAATGACGTAGAGAAGTTCAATGTTCAATGTTTTATTTCTCATGTCACCCTGTCGAAGGGTATTGAAGAAAATAACTTTTAGCAGAGTGTCCCAGAATAAATGAAATAGGATTTCATGGCAGAACTTTTCTGTCATAATGAATAATTTCTTCAATAAGATATACATGTATGTGAATCCCTGTTTCTCCTCTTTCATTGATGTACAACTTATGGCACATAATTCACGCATGACTGAATTAGAACAATGGAAATGGGTGTTACCAAAATTCTATTTGCACGCAGGAAACTGCAAGTTTAGGTGAGTCTTTAGGGTAGTAGTACTTTCTGAAAGGGAAAAAACACCGCATACAAATTCATATTTGTATCTTTTATATGACACCTCATGATTAAAAAATGAATGATATATGCCAGAGAACGAGTACAATGAAAACATGCTTCATTTCAGCCCAAATGAGTAACTTTCCTGATCTAGCATGTTTCCATGTTTTCCCTGAACCACATATTTGTTTAAATTCACTCATGCATCAAGTCCATTGTCATCTGCTAAGTCAGGGATTTTGAGTGACTTCTTACTCAACTATCTACTCATTTGGGCAGAAATCAGGCATTTTTCATTATACTTGTTTTCTGGCATACATCATTCTTTTTTTGTGCATGAGGTGTCATATAAAAGATAAAAATATGGATTTGTATGCAGTGTTTGTCTTTTTCAAAATACCCTAAAAACTCAGCCAAACTTGCAATTTCTGCGTGCAAATGGAATATTGGTAACACCAATTTATATTGCTTTAATTCAGTCATATGTAAATGTCACGAGAGATCGCGACATGGGTCTGCCTGATTTAAAATAAGGCAGGTGGAAAATATTTTGAAGCGATTGTGGCGTTGTTTCCATGTTTGTTAGGGACTAGTATTAGTTAAACTATCCTTTATATTAATGGGAGGACGGATTGCTAATCGTTGACTAATTGGGCTATACGTAGTTGGAATTTGGGCTATTATAGCAATGGTTGTGATTCCATTGTATTGGTTTTATTGTGTAGTGAGGATTGGCCGGAATAGTTGATTGGCGTGTGCCGTTTCTTGGGGCCAGTGGTAGTGTTACATAATAACATGTCCCGGTTGGCCGGTTCTATTTAGCGAGATGCTTGTTTGCGTGCGGTAGACTGGCATAGCATTATACGTTATACATATGACGTAAATGGGGTGTGATGAGTGTCGTCCAGTTAGCTTGCGCGAGAGTAACTTTGGCGCTAGATTTAAATCACGTGATAGGGGCGTATGGGCGTTGTTGATGCACTGTGATGTTGGGAGATTGTTTGATGTGTCAGATCGACATTTGCCTGCGTGAGAGAAGGTTTGACCGTTGGTGGTCTTGAGTTGGCTGTTGATGGTGATGTTTTTCCCGAGCCAGACACTGACATCGGCTATCGGGATGGATGCGATCACCGGCACAGCGGATGCCATGACTCCTGGTTTCCACGCGGATGTTGACAGGATGTAACTGTAAGTTTGCCGTCTTGCTAAATATGTTTTCTTTATTGTATAATATAAGAGACCACGTCTGGAAAATATAATATAAATGTGTATTGTTGACGTGAAAGGATATATCATTTACCGACAACTTAATAAGATGTAAATGTTTATGGATACTGTATGATGTTTTTGTTAGTAAAGTATTCTCCATTATTGAACGGCAATTGTAATTATTTTGTGAGAATAAGTTACATTTAAATGAAATTATCAATTAATGTGCAGAATACCGGAAGCTTTAGTTGTACAATCTTAACCGGTTTCATTTATGATAAACCATTATGTATCATTACTGTTTGAATTATTGGCTGCGATATATATATTTTTAGCTCATCCGGCCCGAAGGGCATGATGAGCTTATGCCATGCCGTTGCGTCCGGCGTCCGTCCGTCCGTCCGTCCGTCCTTCCGTCCGTCCACAGTTTTCAAAATGCTTCTTCTTCGTTATTTTTCAACCGATTTTGATTCTGATTGTTTCATAAGATAGGGCTAGGAGGGGGATTTAAAACTTCTACACAGAATCGTGAAATTCATTATCTATGGTAATTTATGCAAATGTATTCGAAATCACAAAAAATGCTTCTTCTCCCTCATTTCTCTACCGATTTTGATTTGGTTTGCTTTATCTGGTAGAGCTAACTTTGGTACACTAAACTTCTACACAGAATTTTGAAATTTTCCTCCATTCATTAATTATGGTAATTTTTAATTTTTTATTTATTTTATTTTTATTTATTTTTTTATTATTTTTTTGTTTATTTTATTTTTTTATTTTTTTTTAATTGATTGATTTTTTTTTTTCCCCATGTCCCTTCCGGGGCGTCAAATTTATATTTTTTTTCACTCTAATTTTTAATTTTTTAATTTTTATGTCCCTTCCAGGGCATCAAATTTTTATTTTTTGACTAGTTGAAAAGTGTACCACATGAAATTTGCGATATTTGATGTTGCGAGATGCCGGATGAGCGCTACGTCATTGACGTTCTGGTCATAATTGCTATTGTGAAATATGTTGTTCCACTATTTAAATCATCGAGTGCGAATTTACTTACTTGGCAGATGAAAAGAATAAATATAAATGTTAACCATTGTTAGCTGTAAAACAGTTCACATGATTGTGAAGATGTTGGGACAATTTATTGTTCTTTCATATAGCCGTACCCTTGGGGTTGGACCCGAAAATTCCGACCTGCGAAGGCCTTCTAATGCACTCGTCTAACGATGGAGATAGAGTGTCGGCTCTTCGAGCGTCGCTGATCCAGATGGATGCAGTTTGTTCTGCGGGTGCAAGGGGCACCATACTTCGTCAGCTCGACGAGGGACCAGTCGCGCAAGCGGAAGCACCGTCGGCGGTCACGAGAGTCGTCGGTCACGAGCATCGTCGGTCACGAGCATCGTCGGTTACGAGCATCGTCGGTCACGAGCATCGTCGGATACGAGCATCGTCGGTTATGAGCATCGTCGGTCGCGAGCAGCATCGTAGCGAGAACTCGAGCGTGGTCCACGCAACTTCGCGATGGAGGTCAAGTTAAGACTACAGATAAGACTTTGAGGTTTTTCTGTTTATTATATTTTGTTGGCCAGCACACAGATGTGTGATTTAAAGGACTTTTAAGTTACTTTGATTTTGAATATTCTTTTGTTCTTTGTGAAGGGAGAAAGAATAAGTATATACATTGTAGGCTTGTGAAGTCTTTACTTTGTGTTTGGTTTTGTTCAAAAGACGTTTAACGTCTCATTACGCATTCTTAGCAAGATGCTTAATTAACCTGTTGATTTGTATGCATTACAGAGTTTTAGTAATGCTTGAAATTATGAAGAATATTGTTACATGTCTCTGAGCTTGAGACTATGAATTATGATTTCAGTCAATAAATTCATTTTGACTGTACACATTGTGTGGAAGGTATTCTTTATTTCGTTGCCTGCACTCATAAAGTACAAATATCCATGAATCCCTGACAGTAATTTATGTGCCATAAGTTGTACATCAAATGAAAGGAGAGACACAGAGCTTTTCATTTATGTATATCTCATCAAAGAAATTATTCATTTTGACAGAAAATGTCTGCCATGAAACCCGGTTTCGTTTTATCTGAGACACTCTACAGATTTATGTATACACATATTCAAAACATATCATAACATTGATATACATTATAATACTGTGTCATATTACCGGATACCGATAGTTTGACGGCACAAAACAAACATTAGATGCATAAATCAAAGAGGAAATTATACGAGCAGCTGCATAAACCAGGGGGGGGGGGGGTAACTCTGCATAGACGTATACGTGCAAACGAAGTGTCAAATTTGAAGCGATTTTTTTTTTTTTAAGTCTTGAATACTCATGAGCCGTTCGCTTGCCCTCTCTCATATCTCTAAACTGTT
This sequence comes from Echinarachnius parma, assembly GCA_037951105.1. Taxonomy (NCBI): domain Eukaryota; kingdom Metazoa; phylum Echinodermata; class Echinoidea; order Clypeasteroida; family Echinarachniidae; genus Echinarachnius; species Echinarachnius parma. Next base: position 23,385 of record JBAMJV010010325.1, on the reverse strand, counting down.
TATCCAACATTGTTTGTATGGAAAGCGAAAGTTCATCGCACATGCATAATGTCTATGAAATTATCAGTAATACATAATTGAAGGGACTATACAGCGTCTAGATGGCCTAATTTTCACAATTCGGCTCTCGATGCGTAATTTGTCCTGAAGAAAAAGAAATTGGCAGTCATTTCTCATGGAATCAATAAAATTTGGGGTAATTAGTAAATATCTAATTGTCCTGGGAACGCCCCTTTTAAATCGCAAACATGTGACGTCATCTAAAGAACGGACTAATGAACTAAATTATGTAGATGACGTAAGCCAATGAATTGTCAATCACGTGTCGATCACGCTGCCGATTCTGGACCCTAAATGTGGGTAAGGCGTAAATTGGCTGCTAAATGAGATTTGGCATCAGAAAATTAGCCTGAAATCACTACTGTGTTCATTTTCATGGAGTTTTTTTTTTCGGTAGACCTCTTTTACAAGTCATCAACTATGGAATAAGTGCCAAAGTACGTTGTATTATTAAAGGAGAAATTCAAAGGGAATAGAATCAAGTTATTATGGTTTATTTTATGATAGAATGAGTTATTAAAGCAATTTGTGCAGTTAACAAGTCATGAAAGTGTTCAGTTTCATGTTTTATGAAAATAAAATTTTAGTGAATTGACCCTCCCCTTTACCATGAAATCGGCACAGCAAAGTGGCTCTGTGCGTGACGTAAGAGCCGGGCTTTGCGCTCCCGACAGCTCTAGCTCGAACGGCGATCTACACGCAAATGTTCTGGAGTGGACGCAGTTCTACTCTCTCAAAACGATTGAATATTGCCTGAATAATCAATATCTGACACACAGTTGTCCTCCCATGTCCTGAAAAATATCCTAATGTCAATATTCATGTCATTATTGGCATTGAGAAAGTGTCAATCTCCGTAAAATAACTGTTTACAACTCACCATTTTGCCGAATTGTTGTTCATATACATGTACACGGGGATAGTATGAAAAACAAATCTATTATAGCTGTGTTTCAAACAAAACTTACTAGAATCATGTTCCGAGCTAGAATTGCCTTTGTTATAACAATATATAATATTTCTTATCCATTTCAATATGTCAATAACTGGTATAATTACATAGAATAGTGTATTTCTCACCGTTTTGTTTTGGTTTTGTTTCGTTTCGTAAAAGTTTCGTCCATCGAGAAATACATGCAAGCGCACGATCGTATACCCGGCCGTATACTATGCATATTGTGTATGTTATTGAACTAAAAGTAGTTCCAGCGTATGCGCTATATTCGAAGCTTTCTACAGTCCACACGATCACGATCTCGCTCTAGAATTACATCTGACAGTTCAACATGGATGAAGAATTTCAACAAAACAGTCTGTTAATGGACTTCGAAGTATCCGTGGAGGAGCAAGCTAGCTAGCTAACACGTGCACTCGTTTGTTTTGATGCGCGCGCAGGAAATATAAATCCGCCAGCGCTATCAGCCGTATAGGTAATGCGGCTGCCAATGTTCAGAGAAATCGCGGATGAATCGTAACAACACAGGAGATCGCGAATCTAATTCACTCGACTTTTCAAGCTAAACCATGAAACTAGCCATGATAGATCGACTAAAGTAATAACTATTCTTTGTTTTGTATTAACTGTTTGTTTCCATAATGGAAGTGGTAAATTCTCCGTCTGATATGTCAAAGTGAAACTACATGTTGGTAAAAAATCGCCTGCTCCCAAATCTGTGCAGGCCTACTGCACGACACAGTCGTATAGTTTCCCCTTCTTTTTTCACCTTTTTCAACTTTTTTTGTCACAAACAATACATTTGTTGGAATATCATGTTGAAAATATAAATGAGAAGCAAATTACAAACAATGTAGTATTATAATGTATTCTTGGTAAGGGAAAAATAGCACATAAGTTGAAGCTTGTCTTTCCAGCCTGGTATATTATACGCTTATCTACATACAACCGCGGCAGCCGCCTGGGCTTCAAGCCCGGTTCTTACGTCACAGCTAAAGGCCGTTTTGTGTAGCGATTGAGCGAATTTGTCCCTGGGAATAGGGTGATGTTTTCACCCTAATTTCGCTTTTATGGAAGCGTTATATTGTTTGAATATCAGTCAAGCTCATTCTATGGCTTATAAGCTTTCTGTAGATATGAATATCGTCATATTTAGGGGTTTTCTTTGATTTTCTCCTTTAAGGTCCTTTAAGTATTGATAATATCGCGAAATATTGCAAATTAGCTGTTTATTGCGGTCAGCTTTCCACACAAATATAGTGCGACAGTACAACTTTCTCAACCCATCATCGGAATTTGAAATCCTTTTGTGGCGCAAAGAGGCACATTCCTCAATAAACCCTATAAATTTGAGTCATTAGGCGGTGTCAGACAGAAAAACCCCGACCCATCTGAAATATACCGGTATAATTTAAATCCCGATAGCTCACTTACGTAGGTGTCAGACAGGTGTCAGACAGGCGTAAATAATACCGGTATTTTAAAAATCCCATAGGCATGCGCAATGCCGTGACGTCGTGACGCCGTGACGTAACAATAGAGATTAAATGATTGAAGTTAGCGACTAAATTAGCCATAGAGCATTTGCTTATACGGGTTCAACATCAAAATTGTGGCTAATCTCATAAAAATCCCGTATTTTTGTATGGGATTTTTCGCGGGATTATTTAAAATCGGTGTCAGACAGAAAAATCCTACAAATAATACCGGTATTATTTTAAATAATCCTGGTTCGTTGCAGGATTGTTCGCGGTATTATTCGCGGGATATTTCGCGGGATTATTGGTGTCAGATAGCAAATAATCCAGAAAGAATACGGGTATTTTAAAAATACCGGTATTCTTTGCTCTGTCTGACACCGCCTCTTGTTGACTCATAATAACGGAGTTTGTAAGCGCCCGTCAAAGTCAAAATTACGCGCGCACGCAAAATTGCTAAATATAGTAAAAACATACCTTTATATTTTCGGCCATAACTTCCTTAAATATATAGATAACCCCCAATTTCTTGTCATATTTGGAAAGTATTTGAGATGTAGATCTGATTTAATACATTATTTGGCTTTATCGGATATTCGAAAAGCGTCCTATGACAGTTGAATTTAACATTCGATTTTTTTTTTTTTTTAATGCATCTCGTTTAGAATGATGATGCGCTTTTGACCTTATCTCGGTTGTCTAATATAACGCGTTGAAAAGTCATTATCATCATATCGTAATTTCAGTACTCATCATCTTAATTCGTCAAAGTGGCGAATTCAAAGTCCAGTTTTCATTATTATTATTATTATTACAAATTATTAAAAAACACTTATTTCTCTCACCAGGCTGAGATAGCTGCCCACTTCCTCCGGGTTGTGCTGCTCCACTGGAAGAACAAATAAGTATTGTTGAATAAGTACAATACAAGTGATACTTCTTTGATACATTTTGTATTCTACTTCGACATACTTAGATTAGTTGAGCATGTTGTATCATTATTGTATTCACAACCAACCATGCTCTATATAAGTATGGTGCATGTATCAGTGAATATGGAATATGCATGTTTATGAAAAGGTTAAATGTTTGCGCATAAGTATTACGTAATGTATACATATATTGTGACGGCTTGTCATCGCCGATTTATGTACACTTTGTGTGCCGTAGTCACGAGATCGTTGGATGTATGGCGTGATTTACCCGACATCACGACTTTTCCGGTGTGTTTATGTAGACCATTTTAGAGGAACTCAGGAGTTGATGTTGATGATGTTCTACCATGCACACGTGTCAATCGGGGGCATGTCGCCGGGAAATTTGTATTTTTTTCCCTGCAAGTTTAGAGGCAATTTGGCCGGTTTTTGTTGATGTATTTTGTTCGAAGTCATGCGTGTTAATCTCCCCGCCGAGGCGTCACTCGGTGTTCGGTGGCCGTTTGCTGTGCCGATGGTCTGGCTCGCGCTGCCAGTGGTTGTGCATATGTGTGTAGCTGGATGGTGACTGTTCGTTGTGAGTCGTGTTACGTCTACATGCAGGTTTTACGTGTACGGATGTTTAGTTTTATTAACTGTACATGGGTTGCACTGCGGTAATAATGTGCTGGGTTTTCACTATATTTTATGCATTTTGCAGTGTGTGATGAGTGGGTTCTCTGCTCAGTTTTCAGGGAGTGGTCTTGTTTCAAGGTGCCCTGGGGGTCTCTCTGGTGTTTGATATGACACGTCAGTTGATAGATTTTAGCTGGTTCTGGTTAGGAATGTGAATTCACTTTGTTTGAATTCTAGGGTACATTTATAGTTTGAAGTGTATGTGTATGTGGGCTAGTTTGACTGGATAATTGCATTGGATGCAGTGATAGGGCTGTGATGTGATTGTCAGGATAGTTGTCGCTGTCGGAAATTGATATGATTACATAGGACATTGCAGCTAGGTTGATAACCTAGTGGCATAGTGCAAGTTTATAGTTAAGTGTACCAGTTGTGCAGCTGAAGTGTCAACTGGTATTTGTTGTGTATGTACGTTGGTGTGCAGGGCACAGTAGCGTACCCAGGATTTGTTCAAGGGAGGGGTTATGTTATAACATTTTGGAAGCCAAGACCAAGTACTTTAACAATTTGCGAGACCGTGACCTAGTACCTTCCGGTCCGGCCTACCTAGTCTGGTTAGGCTAGGGTTCTTTTCGTAGAACAGCTTTGAAGGGTTGTCTTTTCCATTGGTCCATTGTTTTGTATGCATGTTCTCCTTGCGTAGGAAGTGTTCACACATTAAGTGTGGTAACATGGTGTTAGGTTACCAGTGTTGTTTGTAGCGTTGTGTTGTTTACAGAAGTGTTGTTGTGGATATTTTCCTGTGAGATTATTCCATTTCGTTAACCAGGTTTTTGCATGGTAAGCTCATACATGTCATAGGACATGTGTCTGTGATGTGAACAGGTTTAAGGAATTGTTTAGCTTTGGCCTTCGAAAAGGATGCATAGCGTTATACTATTTGTGAATGATGCTAGACCGTATGGCTATAACAGAAATCCGGAGTATTGTTTAGTATTGTTAATATTCTGGTTTTGTCTGAGTCAACTGTTTGCTTTGTGCAGGATTTTGCTCTTAGAATTAAATTAGAGGAAATAGAGAGAAAGATGAAAGATCTCCAGGAGAGAGAGCATGATTGACGTATGCAAGTGAGTGAGTGTGTCAAGACTGTAGAGTCTGATGATGTTCCTTGCATGAAAGTGACTGAAATTGACAAATTGAAATCGCAGAGCGATTATGAAGAGTATTCCCATGGTGACGTTTCTGCAGAAGCAGAGGAAGAGGAGGCTGATCTAGTCTGCGGGACGGTGACTGATGAGGTGCTTGAGATGTCTGCTGATGCAGAGGGAGACGTGGCTGATCCAGTCTGCGAAGCAATGCCGGAGAAGGTGCGAGAGAAGTCTGCGGAAGCAGAGGGATTGCGGTTCCAGAGGGTGCCCCTGCTGCAGAGATTTAGTGAGGTGGTCAACGATGTCCTCGGCAAGATGGCGGTCATTATCGGAGTCGAGGTGGGGAACATGGTGAGCAGCAACATCCGTGGCAAGGTGAGGGGCTTCATCGGAGTTACGCAGGGAGGCGCCGCTATCTGAGCTGTCATCGTCGCTGAGACGGACGACAGCGACGACGAAGGGAAGAAGAGCCTGATCATCAAAAGAGCGATCATCAGTGGAGATCGTTGAGTCATCAAGAGACTGGTCGGAGAGTGTCTGTTCAAGGACAGAGACGATAGAGATCGCGAGTTCGTTGCAGGAGTGTACGCGAACGACAGAACGACTAGTTGGACGTTTGAAGGGTAATCGTCAAGGACAACATGGAGCAACGCGGCATCATCGTCGATGTCATCAGAACATGGATTCTGTAGTCAGTGTGCTGACGTTCAGTACACTGGTTGAACGGGTCTTCAAGAAGCGTACATAGCTGATATTTAATAAATTCTCAGGAACTGAAATCTAATTTGATTTTGCAGAAGCGAAGTGCAGTGGAGAACAATACATGTTTCATGGAATATTAGACAGCGAACGTTTTCGGGACTGACATTCCATGATTTAAGTACGAACTTAAATACTGACATTGTTATGTCAGAACGGATTGATGTGGAGTCTTTGATACTCTTTGAGACTGTCAGAGAACCTAAGTTAAACAAAAACTGCCTTTAGACTTGATTTGAGAAGACTCTGAGAAAATAACAATTGATCATGATCTTAGTACGATTAACGTTATTGTTATTTTCTTTTACTTTGTTTACCATGTACAAGTAGACATGATATTGAGATGTTTTGATACATGTTTGCTATCTGTTCTCTTTCCTTTAGAGATTTAGAGGTACCTTTAGAGGTATTTTTATGTGACAAATGCCCTCTTTAAGGAGGGATGTGTGACGGCTTGTCATAGCCGATTTATGCACACTTGGCGTGCCGTAGACACGAGATTGTTGGATTGTAATATGTCTTGATTTACCCAACATCACGAATTTTTCGGTGTGTTTATTTATATCATTTTACAGGAACTCAGGAGTGAGAAGCGTGTTTTACCAACCACACGTACCAATATGCACCTTTATAAGTATCATAATTGGACACAAATAAAGATTATTAAATCATTGAACAGTATATAAATATAAATATACATTTACATTGTATATCTGTCTTCATCCATGCGGTCTCTGTGGCCTAGTGGTGAAGTCGCCAGTGTTCAAAGCTGGAGACCCGGGTTCGAGTCCTGGCGGAGACAATTTTCGACCCGTGCCTTCTTTCATTTGGAGGATTTAAGGGTGAACTAATACATACAGCTTTGGTTTCTTCCAATATTTAAATAATTGCAAAGAATAATCATAAATGATTGAGAAGGAAGAACAAAAGTAGGCATAGCTTAATAAGCAAAGTTACTCCCTTAAATCCTCCAAATGAAAAAAGGCACGTACTCAGGGAGCAAACACCCCCTTTTTTAGGATATCATACATGGAATGTTATAAAAGGTTGTGCACCATAAATGTTTTCTAGGACCTTCTAGGATCACAACCTAGGTGGACATACCTCGCGGTCTAGCTACTGGAAGTTCACAAAACGCGTATAAATGATTTAACCCATAATGCACGTTAATAGCGCTTTAAATCCTTAGGGTTCATAAAGGGTTGTCTCTGCTATTTTCACAATAACACTACAAAGCATTATGATATCATCACATTGCTTCAGATTTGTGTTCTGTAGAGTCGTGTGCATATTTTGATACCAAATTTGACTGCATAATGTATTCGGTTAATGTGTCAGGAGTCATTTTAAGTGAAGTGTTATACAAAGGACTTGAAATTGCACGTTCAGTTATATACAAAAACGCATCAAACTGTTCAAGATATTTAAATCGTAACGAAATTTGTATTTGAAGTTTTTCAAATGGCATTCAAGTGAATTTTTGAAAGTTCTTATAAAAATATAAACGAACAAAATAAAACGATGAAAACACATAACAAATTAAAAACACTACAATACATAAGAATATGTGTTCTTAACCTTACACCACAAAACGACCGTTATGTCGCTGTGATAGTTTCTTTTTTATTAGCTAAAATAGTCAAATTTTGTTCAAATTTTTTTCAACTTTAGTAACCAAAACCTGCACGATTACGGTACAAACTAATAGTTATAACTTCACCATGCTCGAAAAGTATACACAATTACAAACGACAAAGTAAAACCCCTGTTATCATTCAAAAAGAGCCGTTACAACTCAAGTATCAAATTAACTCTAGAGAACGCTAGCGCGAAGCGCTAGCGTTCTAGGTCCTCCTAATACGGGACTAATAGTACCGCGTATATTCATGTGTATTGCACGCCCCGTTCGCCTTTCGCATTGGCGCGCCGCGGCGGCCATCACGATCATCTTTCGTTCAAAATTCTGTTCGGAGTCGCGCTAACACATGGAGGGAAGTCGAGGAGGCGCATATATCACTGATTTTTTGCGGAATGGAGGGAAAATCATAATTTTAATCCACCCGATAGATGGATCACATAATGGAGAGTGAATTGGTGGTAAGTACCGTATCATACGTATAGTTTTAAGCACAATTAGCGTGCTTACAAATATTAATTTTCAGTCCCGTATTAAGAGGACCTAGAACGCTTGCGCCTCGCGCTAGCGTTCTCTAAAAAGTGATACCCGGACGTCAATCACTTTTATAAATATTTTGAAAACAACTTTCACAACAATTAGAGCATTTGAATGGGAATTATTATTATTTCCCATGTTTTTTTCGATGATCTTTCATATGGAATTGAAATCAACCAAATCCGTTACAATTAATGTTTGGGGGGGCACTTTGGAAATTACCAATACTCAAGTTTACCTTTAATCTAGCTTCTGTAACATTTTGAGCGTCGGACATCATGTTTAAATATTATTTTTTCATCCAATAAATGTGATCTTATTACAGCGCTTTAATGGACACTGATCGTTTAAATGGCCCGTTTCTCCCTTATTTCAAAAATGCTTCAGCCATATTTCAAATCTTTGGTGTTCATTTTAGGAGGGTTTGCTAAGTCCGAATATGAGGAATGATATACAATTTTAAAGATAATGACTTCTATTTTAATGTTTTATGAAATGCAGCAAAATCAGTTTTCCCGACTTATTGGTTGTTTTGTGGTGTAAGGTCACTAATAGTGTATTGTTGGTATCTGATTTTACTAAATCAGTAATAGGTGTAAAACATGTTTGATAATGAAATGTACGTCATGTAGAATATGGAAATATGTATTGATTATAGAGTACAATGATATAATAGGCCTTAATAAAGAATATAATACAATATAAACCATTTAATAATGTCATTTTCTTACTAAAAGCAATTTAATGATATATCTGACAGAAATGCACTTATACATTTTTTGTATACATGTGTGTTACGTATTTTGCCAATATTAACATTGAACTGATACAGTAGTCAGCAATGAGTGTTACTATTTTGTAGGTGGGCAACTCCAGCGACACGGACATTACAAATCAGAGAATTTTCATGACTTTCCAATACCACTACTAATTCATACCTCTAACTAATGTCTAACTTTTATTTTGATTACAAAGCAATATCCTGGTTAAGTATGCAAAAAAAGTTTCAGAACATTTATCCAGTTCGTTACTGAGTAATTCTGCAAAATGTGCGCCGTCACGGACATTACATCTTTTGGACATGACTTTTTGCATCCATATACATCTTTGCAAAAGTCTGTGAGTTCTGAGACCTCACAAAGGTGATTTAGGTATTTAATTATAGACAAGGCAATGCTGAATTGAATCCAAGTTGTTTTGGGGGAAATGGGCCAGGCATATGTGATCTAGACAACAAAACGTTGCGTCACGGACATTACATTTTCAGCGTCACTGACATTACACTTTTGTCCACTTTTTCTAAACTCAGAAATAACCCGCAAAAAATGCTCCATTGTGCATAAAACTTTTTTAATTGTACATTTGATATGGAATCAAACAGTTTTGAGAAAAAAAATTATATTTCAATTTTTTTTCAATTAGCAAAAAATTATTTTAAAAATATTAATAAGTTTTTCCAAAATTATTGTAAAATTTGAAATTTTTCAACAGAATGTGCAGTAAACCAAATGTTTAACTATTTAAAACAATATTATATATTTGTAATGAGGTACAATGCTGTTTTATGCCAAAAAATTGTAAAATATAAAAAAAAAGTTGTGTACATCATGGGCATAACACATGGAAAATCATGGACTAAGAGTATAATTCGTGCAATTTGATCATACTTTATGAGATTTAACCATCTCTTTCTCCTCCCAGTAAGTTATAGTCAAGTCTTTATTGATTATTGTGACATGCATGTTCAAATTAAGCAAGGAATTTAGTTTTATAATTAGTTCACAGTACTGACTCAAAGTTCACTATCTGATTAACGATACAATTTATTAAAACTTAAACCAGGAATGTAGTAGTCCCCCTGTTACTTGGGATTATCTTATTTCTTGGCTAAAATAAGACATTTACATAAGAAAATAATGCTTGATATTTTTTTGCTCTGCTTTTTTATACTTTTCACTGTGTATGTAATGTCCGTGACGCAGCCGTGACGTAATGTCTGTGACGCCATTCTGGACAAACCATCAAATATTTTAGTAAATGCTCTTGATATACTTTATGATATAACATTCTAGCTTTGCAAATGAATTTTGAATTAAATTGAATTGGGACTTCTGCTTCTACAAAAACTTTTATATCTAAAACGTCACGGACATTACACATCAATGTTGTAAGAATCAAGATTTTATCCAATAACAGTTTTCAAAAAGTAACGATTTTTACACAATTTCCTTTTCTATGATGTTAAAACAAAGCATAAACAAGACATTAGAAGGAGAATTATTGTTCTGAAGTGATCCATATTTTAAAATTTTATTTCATAAACAACGGATGCAAATTTTATCATTTTGGGGGGTAATACATAACATTTTTGTCCCAACTTTAATGGCCCCCCCCAAAAAAAAATTTGCATTGAATTTCAAACTTTTTTCCTTTAGTCATCAAAATATGGTCCTTCCTCATTACTATCCAGTAGTTGACAAGGCTGTCCCTTGAGTTTCATTTTTCCATCCTTGGGTAACATTTTTCGTGGAATTGCCCAGATGTAGCTTGTAGGGAAAGATAATAAAAAATAAATGAAGCGCCAAACGCAGTAGCGCTTACCTCAACTCTCAGTCGAATTATTGTTAATTTGTTAAAGGGAGCGTTGAGTATTGGTATTTTCCGAAGTGCCCCCCAAAAATTAATTCCAACAGATTTGGTTGATTTCAGTTCCATAATGAAAGATCATCGAAAAAAACATGGGAAATGATAATAATTCCCAATCAAATACTCTAATTGTTGTGCAATTTGCTTTCAAAATATTATATAAAAGTGTTTGACGTCCGGACATCACTTTTTAGAGAACGCTAGCGCGAGTCGCTAGCGATCTAGGTCGTCCTGATAGAGAGAAAGATGAAAGATCTCCAGGAGAGAGAGCATGATTGACGTATGCAAGTGAGTGAGTGTGTCAAGACTGTAGAGTCTGATGATGTTCCTTGCATGAAAGTGACTGAAATTGACAAATTGAAATCGCAGAGCGATTATGAAGAGTATTCCCATGGTGACGTTTCTGCAGAAGCAGAGGAAGAGGAGGCTGATCTAGTCTGCGGGACGGTGACTGATGAGGTGTTTGAGATGTCTGCTGATGCAGAGGGAGACGTGGCTGATCCAGTCTGCGAAGCAATGCCGGAGAAGGTGCGAGAGAAGTCTGCGGAAGCAGAGGGATTGCGGTTCCAGAGGGTGCCCCTGCTGCAGAGATTTAGTGAGGTGGTCAACGATGTCCTCGGCAAGATGGCGGTCATTATCGGAGTCGAGGTGGGGAACATGGTGAGCAGCAACATCCGTGGCAAGGTGAGGGGCTTCATCGGAGTTACGTTGAGTCATCAAGAGGCTGGTCGGAGAGTGTCTGTTCAAGGACAGAGACGATAGAGATCGCGAGTTCGTTGCAGGAGTGTACGCGAACGACAGAACGACTAGTTGGACGTTTGAAGGGTAATCGTCAAGGACAACATGGAGCAACGCGGCATCATCGTCGATGTCATCAGAACATGGATTCTGTAGTCAGTGTGCTGACGTTCAGTACACTGGTTGAACGGGTCTTCAAGAAGCGTACATAGCTGATATTTAATAAATTCTCAGGAACTGAAATCTAATTTGATTTTGCAGAAGCGAAGTGCAGTGGAGAACAATACATGTTTCATGGAATATTAGACAGCGAACGTTTTCGGGACTGACATTCCATGATTTAAGTACGAACTTAAATACTGACATTGTTATGTCAGAACGGATTGATGTGGAGTCTTTGATACTCTTTGAGACTGTCAGAGAACCTAAGTTAAACAAAAACTGCCTTTAGACTTGATTTGAGAAGACTCTGAGAAAATAACAATTGATCATGATCTTAGTACGATTAACGTTATTGTTATTTTCTTTTACTTTGTTTACCATGTACAAGTAGACATGATATTGAGATGTTTTGATACATGTTTGCTATCTGTTCTCTTTCCTTTAGAGATTTAGAGGTACCTTTAGAGGTATTTTTATGTGACAAATGCCCTCTTTAAGGAGGGATGTGTGACGGCTTGTCATAGCCGATTTATGTACACTTGGCGTGCCGTAGACACGAGATTGTTGGATTGTAATATGTCTTGATTTACCCAACATCACGAATTTTTCGGTGTGTTTATTTATATCATTTTACAGGAACTCAGGAGTGAGAAGCGTGTTTTACCAACCACACGTAACAATATGCACCTTTATAAGTATCATAATTGGACACAAATAAAGATTATTAAATCATTGAACAGTATATAAATATAAATATACATTTACATTGTATATCTGTCTTCATCCATGCGGTCTCTGTGGCCTAGTGGTGAAGTCGCCAGTGTTCAAAGCTGGAGACCCGGGTTCGAGTCCTGGCGGAGACAATTTTCGACCCGTGCCTTCTTTCATTTGGAGGATTTAAGGGTGAACTAATACATACAGCTTTGGTTTCTTCCAATATTTAAATAATTGCAAAGAATAATCATAAATGATTGAGAAGGAAGAACAATAGTAGGCATAGCTTAATAAGCAAAGTTACTCCCTTAAATCCTCCAAATGAAAAAAGGCACGTACTCAGGGAGCAAACACCCCCTTTTTTAGGATATCATACATGGAATGTTATAAAAGGTTGTGCACCATAAATGTTTTCTAGGACCTTCTAGGATCACAACCTAGGTGGACATACCTCGCGGTCTAGCTACTGGAAGTTCACAAAACGCGTATAAATGATTTAACCCATAATGCACGTTAATAGCGCTTTAAATCCTTAGGGTTCATAAAGGGTTGTCTCTGCTATTTTCACAATAACACTACAAAGCATTATGATATCATCACATTGCTTCAGATTTGTGTTCTGTAGAGTCGTGTGCATATTTTGATACCAAATTTGACTGCATAATGTATTCGGTTAATGTGTCAGGAGTCATTTTAAGTGAAGTGTTATACAAAGGACTTGAAATTGCACGTTCAGTTATATACAAAAACGCATCAAACTGTTCAAGATATTTAAATCGTAACGAAATTTGTATTTGAAGTTTTTCAAATGGCATTCAAGTGAATTTTTGAAAGTTCTTATAAAAATATAAACGAACAAAATAAAACGATGAAAACACATAACAAATTAAAAACACTACAATACATAAGAATATGTGTTCTTAACCTTACACCACAAAACGACCGTTATGTCGCTGTGATAGTTTCTTTTTTATTAGCTAAAATAGTCAAATTTTTTTCAAATTTTTTTCAACTTTAGTAACCAAAACCTGCACGATTACGGTACAAACTAATAGTTATAACTTCACCATGCTCGAAAAGTATACACAATTACAAACGACAAAGTAAAACCCCTGTTATCATTCAAAAAGAGCCGTTACAACTCAAGTATCAAATTAACTCTAGAGAACGCTAGCGCGAAGCGCTAGCGTTCTAGGTCCTCCTAATACGGGACTGATAGTACCGCGTATATTCATGTGTATTGCACGCCCCGTTCGCCTTTCGCATTGGCGCGCCGCGGCGGCCATCACGATCATCTTTCGTTCAAAATTCTGTTCGGAGTCGCGCTAACACATGGAGGGAAGTCGAGGAGGCGCATATATCACTGATTTTTTGCGGAATGGAGGGAAAATCATAATTTTAATCCACCCGATAGTTGGATCACATAATGGAGAGTGAATTGGTGGTAAGTACCGTATCATACGTATAGTTTTAAGCACAATTAGCGTGCTTACAAATATTAATTTTCAGTCCCGTATTAAGAGGACCTAGAACGCTTGCGCCTCGCGCTAGCGTTCTCTAAAAAGTGATACCCGGACGTCAATCACTTTTATAAATATTTTGAAAACAACTTTCACAACAATTAGAGCATTTGAATGGGAATTATTATTATTTCCCATGTTTTTTTCGATGATCTTTCATATGGAATTGAAATCAACCAAATCCGTTACAATTAATGTTTGGGGGGGCACTTTGGAAATTACCAATACTCAAGTTTACCTTTAATCTAGCTTCTGTAACATTTTGAGCGTCGGACATCATGTTTAAATATTATTTTTTCATCCAATAAATGTGATCTTATTACAGCGCTTTAATGGACACTGATCGTTTAAATGGCCCGTTTCTCCCTTATTTCAAAAATGCTTCAGCCATATTTCAAATCTTTGGTGTTCATTTTAGGAGGGTTTGCTAAGTCCGAATATGAGGAATGATATACAATTTTAAAGATAATGACTTCTATTTTAATGTTTTATGAAATGCAGCAAAATCAGTTTTCCCGACTTATTGGTTGTTTTGTGGTGTAAGGTCACTAATAGTGTATTGTTGGTATCTGATTTTACTAAATCAGTAATAGGTGTAAAACATGTTTGATAATGAAATGTACGTCATGTAGAATATGGAAATATGTATTGATTATAGAGTACAATGATATAATAGGCCTTAATAAAGAATATAATACAATATAAACCATTTAATAATGTCATTTTCTTACTAAAAGCAATTTAATGATATATCTGACAGAAATGCACTTATACATTTTTTGTATACATGTGTGTTACGTATTTTGCCAATATTAACATTGAACTGATACAGTAGTCAGCAATGAGTGTTACTATTTTGTAGGTGGGCAACTCCAGCGACACGGACATTACAAATCAGAGAATTTTCATGACTTTCCAATACCACTACTAATTCATACCTCTAACTAATGTCTAACTTTTATTTTGATTACAAAGCAATATCCTGGTTAAGTATGCAAAAAAAGTTTCAGAACATTTATCCAGTTCGTTACTGAGTAATTCTGCAAAATGTGCGCCGTCACGGACATTACATCTTTTGGACATGACTTTTTGCATCCATATACATCTTTGCAAAAGTCTGTGAGTTCTGAGACCTCACAAAGGTGATTTAGGTATTTAATTATAGACAAGGCAATGCTGAATTGAATCCAAGTTGTTTTGGGGGAAATGGGCCAGGCATATGTGATCTAGACAACAAAACGTTGCGTCACGGACATTACATTTTCAGCGTCACTGACATTACACTTTTGTCCACTTTTTCTAAACTCAGAAATAACCCGCAAAAAATGCTCCATTGTGCATAAAACTTTTTTAATTGTACATTTGATATGGAATCAAACAGTTTTGAGAAAAAAAATTATATTTCAATTTGTTTTCAATTAGCAAAAAATTATTTTAAAAATATTAATAAGTTTTTCCAAAATTATTGTAAAATTTGAAATTTTTCAACAGAATGTGCAGTAAACCAAATGTTTAACTATTTAAAACAATATTATATATTTGTAATGAGGTACAATGCTGTTTTATGCCAAAAAATTGTAAAATATAAAAAAAAAGTTGTGTACATCATGGGCATAACACATGGAAAATCATGGACTAAGAGTATAATTCGTGCAATTTGATCATACTTTATGAGATTTAACCATCTCTTTCTCCTCCCAGTAAGTTATAGTCAAGTCTTTATTGATTATTGTGACATGCATGTTCAAATTAAGCAAGGAATTTAGTTTTATAATTAGTTCACAGTACTGACTCAAAGTTCACTATCTGATTAACGATACAATTTATTAAAACTTAAACCAGGAATGTAGTAGTCCCCCTGTTACTTGGGATTATCTTATTTCTTGGCTAAAATAAGACATTTACATAAGAAAATAATGCTTGATATTTTTTTGCTCTGCTTTTTTATACTTTTCACTGTGTATGTAATGTCCGTGACGCAGCCGTGACGTAATGTCTGTGACGCCATTCTGGACAAACCATCAAATATTTTAGTAAATGCTCTTGATATACTTTATGATATAACATTCTAGCTTTGCAAATGAATTTTGAATTAAATTGAATTGGGACTTCTGCTTCTACAAAAACTTTTATATCTAAAACGTCACGGACATTACACATTAATGTTGTAAGAATCAAGATTTTATCCAATAACAGTTTTCAAAAAGTAACGATTTTTACACAATTTCCTTTTCTATGATGTTAAAACAAAGCATAAACAAGACATTAGAAGGAGAATTATTGTTCTGAAGTGATCCATATTTTAAAATTTTATTTCATAAACAACGGATGCAAATTTTATCATTTTGGGGGGTAATACATAACATTTTTGTCCCAACTTTAATGGCCCCCCCAAAAAAAAGATTTGCATTGAATTTCAAACTTTTTTCCTTTAGTCATCAAAATATGGTCCTTCCTCATTACTATCCAGTAGTTAACAAGGCTGTCCCATGAGTTTCATTTTTCCATCCTTGGGTAACATTTTTCGTGGAATTGCCCAGATGTAGCTTGTAGGGAAAGATAATAGAAAATAAATGAAGCGCCAAACGCAGTAGCGCTTACCTCAACTCTCAGTCGAATTATTGTTAATTTGTTAAAGGGAGCGTTGAGTATTGGTATTTTCCGAAGTGCCCCCCAAAAATTAATTCCAACAGATTTGGTTGATTTCAGTTCCATAATGAAAGATCATCGAAAAAAACATGGGAAATGATAATAATTCCCAATCAAATACTCTAATTGTTGTGCAATTTGCTTTCAAAATATTATATAAAAGTGTTTGACGTCCGGACATCACATTTTAGAGAACGCTAGCGCGAGTCGCTAGCGATCTAGGTCGTCCTGATAGAGAACTGAAACTAAATATTTTTGTGCACGCTAATTGTGCTTAAAACTATACATATGATACGGTACTTACCAGCAATTCACTCTCCAATATGTGATCCAACTATCGGGTGGATTAAGATTATGATTTTTCCCTCCATTCCGCAAAAAAGCAGTGATATATGCGCCTCATGGACTTGTCTCCGTGTGTTAGCGCGACTCCGAAACGAAAGGCGAACAAACGGGGCTTGCAATACATGTAAATACTACACGTACTATTACCGCGCACTGCACTACAGTCCCGTATTAGGACCTAGAACGCTAGTTCTTCGCGCTGGCGTTAATTTGACACTTCGAGTTGTAACGGCTCTTTTTTAATGATAACAGGGGTTTTATTTTGTGGTTTGTAATTGTGTATACTTTTCGAGCATGGTGAAGTAATAACTATTAGTTTGTACTGTAATCGTGCAGGTTTTGGTTACTAAAGTTAAGTTTGACCAATACTCAACTACCCCTTTAAGTAGGAAGTTTATTTGTATTCATGTACACGATAATGCAAAATCAAACCAAGTAATGGGCATGGAAAAACAATCATGATAACAAAATGATAATCCTACCAAAGAAAAACAAAGTGAAAAAACTCTAACAATGTTACAATTTGTAGGCAATTTTCAGAGCCATCGTACCCTTTTTGGATGTACTGGTACATCATTGTTTCAACAAATCCACACAACTTTAATTTGTATTTGACTCATAAAAATGTTCATTGGACCAGAAATACACACATGTCTGTCATGAATGAGCACTAAACATTACGAACAACATATACCTATACACTACTCACAACAAGTAAGTACCCCCCTAGCATTGTTTTTTTATATATCTCAAAAAGTATTTTACCGATTTTGATCATTCAAACGGTAATGGATGCGCAATTCTCTTACGCACAATGTTAAAAGTAATTGGTTGCCATAGCGTTACATTTTCATCATCAAAAAATAAATTTCTAAAACAAAGTGCCAACAAAAAAGTTGCACTTTCAGTTTTATTTGGCATAGTGGGTACATTTTGTATACGAGTAAACATCTTTATTGAAGATTACCCGACACACAAATCTATTATGTAATCCACTACTACTGCTGCATTGTTCTTAGTGACACCATTTTTCAAAAGCATGCATTTTTTCTAAAACAATAGGCCTTTCAATATGAAATTGCTGGGGATTAGAATGGCCGAAGTCATGTCCTGTTTTCATCTTTATTGGAGTTGGTCTAATTCACTAATCTGTTATGTAATTCAGTTCTACTGCTACATTGTTCACAGTGGAACCAGTTTTCAAAAGCTTACTCGTGTACAAAATGTACCCACTATGCCAAATAAAACTGAAAGTGCAACTTTTTGGTTGGCACTTTGTTTTAGGAAATTCATTTTTTGATGATAAAAAACGTAACGCCATGGCAACCATTTACCACTCACATTGTGCGTAATAAAATTGCGCATCCATTACTGTTTGAATGATCAAAATCGGTGCAATACTTTTTAAGATATATTAAAAAAATGCTAGGGAGGTACTTACTTGTTGTGAGTAGTGTATACCATTTAAATCCGTGAAATTGCATAATTGTCATTGATGGTGACCTAACCTTTATGGATAAGCATGTCCTTTATTAGGATACGATCTTTAAGAGGGCTCATTATTGAACAGCTTGCATATGACAGTTTTTCAATGATTTGAATCGTCAAACTGGTCAGGTTATACCAGTATCAGGTGACTCATTAATTATTAAATTGTTTACTTAAACACTGTTCTCACTGAGGAAGCTCAGGGCAGTTCCTTTATTAGCTGTCATCTGCACAACATCTGTGGTTCAATAATTACATGACTGTATGCACTACCATTTGTGATCTTAGACTTATACAATTTTATCGGGAACATCATTGATACTCCTTAACGAATGATGTACTTTACAGAATTGTATATCAGTGATCTTAACCATAAAAAAGCCGGGCTATTTGAGGTCTTCCTATGGCCGGGGGCCATAATGGCCCCCTATAAGATCTCGGCAATGGTAATTTTTTTAATTTTTTGAACAATACATTAATTTGCATATTTATGGTAATTTATGCAAATAAGGTCATGAAATTCATATTTTTACCCACAAATCATATATTCTTCACAATTAAACATCGGTTTTCACTACATATATTCTTTAGAGCATTTGGAATAACAATACCACAAACAAATTCGGAAGAGCCAGGTCCTTCCTTATGTTTTCTATTGTTTTTATTATGTATTTCTTTGCTTTTTTTTTATTATGTATTGTATTATTTTTGTTGTTTATTTTATTTCTAACTATAATTCAACTATTTTGAACCCCAAAAACAAACATATGAATGGTAAACAAGACCAAATAACCAATGATATACCTCTTTTTTCTGAAAACTGATATTTCCGTTTGCTTTGTTCACAAATCACGAAATTGAGCGATCTTCGGGCTGACATGCATAGACAAAAGGTCACGTGACTTCGTAACGGTAGGTCCGGTTTTCAAAATGTTTTTTTTTTAAATATGCTCAAGACCCAAAAGAAAAAAGTCACCAAGCAGCGGCGCGTCATCTTACCCTGTTTTGGAGCAATACAAAAAATCGCGGAGGGGGGAGGGGGACATTATGGCCTCCCCCCCCCCCCCCCCCCCCCCGGTCTACTTAGGGTTAAATGACGTTTAGTTTTAGAGGGATATTATTCATAAAAATGCAAAAGTATACATCGGCATAATCCACAATTATAGTGAAAATTTGGTGAAAATACAAATAATATTATACTATTTTATATTGGCATCTGATGATTACTCGTTTCTTTATGTGATAATGTAATAGCCTGATGATTGTGGTTTAATAGATCACTTTGTAGTTTTCCCTTTTTTTACGTAGAGTCCTGGATTCAAACTGCTCAATGCGAGTGCCTCTACGTACCGACGAACGATCTACGCAGTGATATTACACAGAATCGAGAGCCTAAGGTAGGTTATTTTCAGGGTCATATTGAAGAGAATATTCCTCTCTCGTCACCTTCGAACTTTGATTGCAATTTGATTGTTTAAAACTGTTTATTTTATGATAGAAGAAGTTGGGAAACTTTAAACGCGTTTTTCTCGAAATCTCGTTAGCGCGCAGAATCAAACATTCGCCGGTACGTGATATCACCGACGATTTGTGTCCATAAGCCTATGCGAAATTTCATACTCTATGTCTGACACGTGACAAATAAAGACACGTGACTAAACAAACATATAAGTAAAAAGGCAAAACTTGGTATCAAAAGATGCACAACTATCTATATATGAAAGACATATCCGAAGCAATGTGATGATAGGAGCATGCGTTTTGGTGTAATCGTGAAAATATCAGAGTAGGACATTCATGAACCCTAAGGATTTAAGGCGCTTTTAACATACAGTAGGGGTACAATCCTTAATATGCCTTTTCTGGCGATCCAGTAGCTAGTTCGCGAGGTTTTCCACCTAGGTTGTGCTTCTACAAGGTCCTAGAAGACATTTCTGGGCCCAAACCTGTTATAACATTCCATGTATGTAAAGCCTCCTTTGCTCCCTGGGTAACGGGTCGAAAAAATGGTCTCCGCCAGGACTCGAACCCGGGTCTCCGGCTTGGAACGCCGACGCACAGTGGGCCAGGTGTGAGCAAAAGTGCGCCAAAATAGTGACTTGGTCATGGAAATGAAATTGCTTTTTGTCATGTTTTAAGCAAAGATTACAACCTGTAGAACATCTCCGAACAATATTTCTTCTCGATATTTATTTTAAGTGGGTCATTTGTCTTCACAAAGTCTAGAAATGTTGATTTTAGGGAACACATTGTGTTAAATGCAATATTGCGGTTTTTTCATGATATTTGCCAAACGGCTTGCTTAATCGACTTAAAATTTGAAATGCTTGTTTTATAATAGTCATTCTAAGTAATCATACATTTTAAAGCCAAACTATTAGTTATGTTGGAATTTATGTTTAGTAGAATCAAACAAATAATGGGAGAAAATCAATTTTTTTTTTCATGCGCAAAAATGGTCAACATTGCTGTCGATTGCTGCGCTCAAAATATCATGATTGCCTTCCCTTACAATGTATGCTTTACTTTGATACCAAATTTGTCTGCCACCATCTGCCACCTTATGAGTAAGAAGCGGTTTTCCAACCACATGTTCGCCCTTTTTTTGCCGAAATCGCCCTTTTTTGCGAAAGAGCGCGCCGTGCGCTCATAACAACGAACGTTGAGGGCGTAAACACTATCAACGCGCTCTGGTTGGGATCATACCATTGAAGTATATCACGCTAGAACTTCAATGGCTCATAATAGGCAAACTACATAAGATACATTTGTACGCTTTTTTCTTTGTTGACACAAGTAGCATCTATAAGAAGTCCTCTGACATTTTGTCTAAGATGATGGGACAAGCATATGGATTGTATGAAAGTATGAAAACAAACAGTATTTTAATGACGTCATAGACATTTGGAAATGCTCCAACTGTGTTTCTTAGGTCCAGAAACCCCTTATATGTTAATAATAATGATAATTATTATTATTATAAGTTCCACTAATCAGTGTAATTTAAATCTGTCTATACGTTACAATGAATATATCCCTTGTCCAATCAGAAAACAGTATTTTGATGACGTCAGAGATATTTGTAAATGCTCCAATTGTGTTTCTTAGGTCCAGAAACCCCTTATAAGTTTCCACAAATCAGTGTAATATGAATCGTCTATGTGTTACAATGAATATTTGCTTTGTCCAATCAGAAAACAGTATTTTGATGACGTCAGATGAATTTGTAAATGCTCCAATTGTGTTTCTTAGGTACAGAAACCCCTTATAAGTTCCACTTATCAGTGTAATATGAATCTGTATATGTGTTACAATGAGTATTTGCCTTGTCCAATCAGAAAACAGTATTTTGATGACGTCAGAGAAATTTGAAAATGCTCCAACTGTGTTTCTTAGGTCCAGAAACCCCTTATAAGTTGCACTCATCAGTGTAATATGAATCTGTCTATGTGTAACAATGAATATTTGCCTTGTCCAATCAGAAAACAGTATTTTGATGACGTCAGAGAAATTTGAAAATGCTCCAACTGTGTTTCTTAGGTCCAGAAACCCCTTATAAGTTGCACTAATCAGTGTAATCTGAACCTGTCTATGTGTTACAATGAATATTTGCCTTGTCCAATCAGAGAACAGTATTTTGATGACGTCACACGGATTTAAAAATACTCCCATCGAATTCTATGGGTCGGAAAACCCTTAGTTGCTTTAAACTGGAAACTTCATTAACCTTCTTCAATGAGTAATTAATTTTGGCGCACTTTGAAACGGTTCTAGCCCACTGTGCGACGCCTTTACCACTAGGCCACGAAGACCGTGTGAATGAAGACAAATCCGAATTCAGGTCATTGGCGCGCCAATCTCTCGGCCCTTTGTACTCAATTTATTCAGGGGGAGGGAGTTACAAACAATGCAAGTCGCCTTTACTTCAGCTGGATCACAATAGAGTGATTCAAGCATTAGTTAATACAATATATACAAGCGAAAGGTGAACTAATACATGAAGCTTTGGTTTCTTCCAATATTTAAATACTTGCAAAGAATAATCATAAATGATTGAGAAGGTAGAATAATAGTAGGCGCAGCTTAATAAGCAAAGTTAAAGGGATTAACTTTGCTTATTAATGGAGCTGCATGCAGACGACACTTGTGACGACCTGCAACAGCCTGCAACAATACAATAGAACTCATGAAGGGCCGATCATGTTCGAAATAACTAGACGTTACAACAAAATGCAAATATTGCAATAAATTCAGTCTAATTCCCAATTATAGCCATATATAGGCTGTGTGTATTACATGTTGGCTAAAATAAACCTTGCATGTGATTTATCGTGCTTAAAGGGGAATTAACCCTTATCCTTTTGACTTACTGGATGTGATGAGAGCATAACTACTATCATTGCTAGTCACTTATTTCCTCATGAATATTCCCGATTACAAAAATAATCAATATTTTATGGACCACTGTCGTCTGCTTTCAATGCCCATAGGAGGCGGCCATTTCTTCAAACTACTCGCGGTGAAATGACGTGGCAGGCGGAGAACACAATAGCATTATCGTAACCCGCTATTGTGTTCTCCGCCTGACACGTCATTTCATCGCGAGAAGTTGAAGAAATGGCTGCCTCCTGTTGGCATTGGAAAGCAGACGACAGTGGGCCATACAATATTGATTATTTTCATTATTGGGGAATATTCATGAGGAAATAAGTGACTAGAAATGACAAAAGTTATGTTCTCATAACATCCAGTGAGTCAAAAGGCTAGGAGTTTCCTTCCCCTTTAACCCTAAAAAGGCCGGGCTATTGAGGTCTTCAGCAGGCCGGGGGGGGGGGGGGGGGGCCCTGCTGGAAAGTTCACACTCATTCACAGTGTGAAACACAGTGTGAAACCACATTTCACACTGTTAAAACACATTTCATACTGTGAAAACACATTTCACACTGTGAATGAAATGTTTTCACAGTGCGGACACAGTCACACTGTGGGTAAACCACACA
>JBAMJV010010324.1:0-33600 GCA_037951105.1 Echinarachnius parma | reverse complement strand
GTCTGAGATCCCGTTATATATAGTATGAAAGTGACTTTAAAGACAAAGATAAATATTTAATGGGGATTTAGCCCCAACAGTTTATATAAACTGAATTAAATTGCCCATGAGCAGGGTTGGTGATATATTACGTTTGTTTTTATTTCATTTTCCCTAAAGAAGAAAAGAAAGAAAGAAAGAAAGAAAGAAAGAAAGAAAGAAAGAAAGAAAGAAAGAGAAAGAAAGAGAGAAAGAAGATCCAGACAACGATCTAAATTGCCTTTGGTTAGATCACCAACCCTGCCCATGAGTACCTGTACCTTAGTTAAAAGCGCAATTGTATCCATATTATATATAATAGTAATGACTGTAATTTCAAAGACAATCAATGAGGTTATGTGTTGTTTGCATTGGGGCTCTCCCACGTCCAATATCTACTCTTAAATTTCTTAAAAAGTGTATTTCCGATGATAAGGTGCCTGCCTGCAACAAAGTCTAGCAGCCTTTCTCCTCTATCATTCCGTTCCCCAATTCCATATGGGCCTACACCTTTCTATTCCCTGTTCTGTCTCACTCCTACTTTTGCATTGAAATCGCCCATAATGATCATGTATGTTGATTTGTCATCTCCTAAAGCTTGATCTATATCTTCGTAGAAGGTCTCTAGGACTTCGTCATCATGGCTTGTGGTTGGTGCATACACTTGGATTAGTCTCAGTGTGTGTTTCTTGTTGCTGTGGACCTTCAGTACTGCTACCCTATCAGAGTACCCTTTGAACTTCAGTACGTTGTCTTTTATGGTCTTGTTGACAAGAAATCCCACTCCGTTTAGACTTCTTTTGGCTGCTACTGAAGTGTACAAGGTATGACCACAGTTTAAATTGACTGCATTTTCTGGTCGTCTGGTTTCTGCTAGGCCGACTACGTGCCATTTAATTTCTTCTAGTTCATCCAATAGAGCATCTAGACTTTCCTCAGTGCGTAAAGTTCTAACATTATAGGTGCAGATGTACAATTCTGTGCGTGTGCTGTGGGTGCGACAGCTTCCCTCTTCCGAGCTGGGTCTCCCTTTCAGGTTTGGATCCGGCCCATCATTAACTGACCATCTGCCACGGGAAACCTTCGCATCCTTCTTCCTAACTCTGTGTGCAGAGTAGGGCCCATTCGGGTCTTGGGCATTGCGACCTCTTGTCTGGTTTGTCTCCATAATTGGTAAAGGTAACAGGTATTGACCCAGTTAAAAACGCGTGGCCATACGATTTGAGTGAATTTATTTGGGATAAGATCCAATACCATGCTGTTAACATGATATGTTTATCTTAGTTACACACACACAACAAGAAGGGGGGTGGTGCTGGCTGAAAGGGGCCATATATCACAGCACATGAATAAATGGGTGCGCTTCGTTAGTCCGAAGGTTCGTTATTCCGAAGGTTCTTTATTCCGAATGTACGTTATTCCGAACACGCAAATTTCGTATACCTGAGGGTTCTTAATCCTAAAATGAATAGTAGACCAAATGTATAGTAGACTAACTGGTTAGTAGACCAATTAGATAGTAGACCAAGTGATTCGTAGACTAACTGGTTGTAGACTAAATGATGTATAGACCAATTGATAAGTAGACTAACTGGCTATTAGACGAAATGCACATTAGACTAATTGAGTAGTAGACCATGTGGTTATTGGACGAATTGGCAGATAGACGAATTGGCGTATAGACCAAATGGCTCGTAGACGAACTTACTGTGGACGAACCGGGTTTAGACTAAATGACAGTGGACCAAATGGTTGTAGACCAAATGGCAAGTCACCAAATGAAATAGGGTTCGTTAATCCGAACATTTGTTGCATTATTCCGAAGGTTCGTTATTCCGAGGGTTCGTTATTCCAAGGTTCGCTATTCCTAAAATGAAATCAGGTTCGTTATTCCGAAGGTTCGTTAGTCCGAAAATAAAATCGGGTTCGTTATTCCGAAGGTTCGTTATTCCGAAGGTCCGTTATTCCGAGGGTTCTTTATTCCGAAGGTTCGCTATTCCTAAAATAAAATCGGGTTCGTTAATCCGAAAATGAATTTGGGTTTGTTATAATGCTATAATTTCATATAAAGAGATAAAATAAACTTAAATGTTTGATTGGTCTGGCCAAGGGAGGGAAAGGGGGAGGGGTATGCTTAATGCAGGCTGTAAATTAAATAAACAAAACACAAAATTATAGTAATATAACAAACCCGATTTAATTTTCGGATTAACGAACCCTATTTTATTTTCGGACTTATGAACCTTCGGAATAACGAACCTTCGGAATAACGAACCCGATATTTTTCTCGGATAAACGAACCTTCGGAATAACGAACCCCATTTCGTTTTAGGAATAGCGAACCTTCGGAATAACGAACCCTCGGAATAACGAACCTTCGGAATAACAAACCTTCGGAATAACTGAACCTTCGGAATAACGAACCTTCGGAATAACGGACTGTAACCGAATAAATGATAAATACCAGGAAGAATACAATTTGAAAATAAATTGGGTTTACGTTTCCCCTTTCAAACACAGACGATGGATATATCTTTAAACAACTATGCTATTTCAGTCATCCGCGGGATTACTTTTTATTCTTTACGACATTTATTTCATTCAAATATGTGACCAGCTCTGTCACTTGGGATAATTCCTCGGGATTATTACAATTAGAGATTGCTAGTGTTTCGATATCTCTAAAATTTCAGCTTTTAAGTAGAAGTTCAGTTGGTATAGAGGGCGCTGCACAAAATAATTTTGTGTACGATAATGACAAGCTGAGTGTAAAATTTGACAGAGCATACATTATTAATGACAGAATAAACTTAGTTTGATCAAAATCGGTTTAGAAACGGCTGAAATATCAATAAATATATCCGATCATCTGGGCCCTGAGATTTATTCAATGATGTTTTTACAAATTTAAAAAATGCTTACACTTTTTAAAAAGAGGTTTTTTGAATAGTTCATGATCTCTCTATTAAACCATTATGCATGTTATATGGTTGAAACCATTCTTTCTGTTAGAGAGAGCACCGTCCCTTTGTGTTATAATGGCTCTTTTCAATTGATAAGAGGTTACTTAGTCGTTGTTTTCTATACCTTCGAGCATGGTGTAGTTATAACTATTAGTTTTTAATCTTATTGTGCAGGTTTTGGTTACTAAAGCTCAGCCTGGCCAAAATTGCACAACTCCTTCAAAATGAAGCGTAACTTGATACATATAAATTGTGTTAGAAGGCCAGAAACACGCGATTTAATAGCATGGACCAGAGCTACTCTATTTGTCAAACAACGGAGAAAATCGCCTCTAAAGTTTTGCATGCATTCAGAAAAGCATTCTCAAACATCGAGCGAGAAGTTGACCGTTCGATTTCACTGTTTCGCCCTTCGTGATTGATCAATTAACAATTATAATGCATGTGCAGCGCAGCTCTATTCATCGGCCAATCAGAAAAGCATGCAAGCTGCGTCTATTTCCTGTCAATTATTATTATTTTGTATTTTGTATTTTGTATTTTTTTATTATTTTTTTTTTTTGGGGGGGGGGGGCGGCAAACCCCCCTCCCGTATTGATCAATGAACTCATATTTCATAGGGGTATGTACAGAGCGGTACTTCACTCACGGCGCGATATCGACCCCACCACTTTCATTCATCCCGCACCAGGCATGCCAGGCATGCCCGGTACCTAGCGCAACAATTAAATATACATTACGGAAGCGTTAAAGTGCCATTCTACTTGACGACATGACAAGATATTTCATCTTGTCAAGTCGACGTAATATCCATATCATGTCGACATCTCAAGATTGTTAACTTACCATGTCGACTAATCAACTTGTATTAGTAGACTTGTCGAAAGAAATTATCTTGCCAAGTTGCCTTCACAAAAAGCTCACGTCATCATGGTGACATAAATTATCTTGCCAAGTCGACATCACAAAAAGCTCATGTCGTCATGGCGACATAAGTTATCCTGCCAAGTTGACTTCACATACAGTTCATTTCGTCATGGCGACATAAATTACCAACAATAAGCCAGCCAACAACAAGCCATCCAACAATAATTTTCTAGCCAACAATAAGAAACGTACGGAAGCGTTAAAGTGCCATTCGACTTGACGACTTGTCGAGATATTTTATCCCGACAAGTAGACTCAATATTCATTTTTTGTCGACATGTAAAGATATTTATCTAACCATGTCGACTTATTAACTGTTATAAGTTATACATTATTTCGTCATGTTGACGTGAATTATCTTGCCAAGTCGACATACCCCAAAAATATGTCGTTATGGCGACATAAATTATCTTACCAAGTCGACTTAACAAAAATACATGTCGCCATGGCGACATAATTATGTTGACAAGTCGACTTCCCCAAAATTATATTGTCGTTATGGCGAAATATATTATCTTGCCAAGTCGACTTCCTAAAAATGATATGTCGTCATGGCGACATAAATTATCTAACCAAGTCGACTTAACAAAACAATTATGTCGCCATGGCGAAATATATTATCTTGCCAAGTCGACTTCTACAAAAATATATATCGTCATGACGACGTATTATAAACCTCTCAAAAAAGTTCGGAAACTCAAGTTTGATCGGTTCATATCTGTCGTATTTTTAAACTAGCATACTCGGAATTGGTGTCGCAATAAAGCCTGTTCATATACCTTTCAAACGGTGGAGGATATAATGCGACTTGTGAAGTGGTTGTACGATTGGTTGGCTGAACGAATTTAACGTGGAAAGTTGTTCTTGGTTGCAAATTAAAATTTGATAAATCAAATGACATTAATCATCACAAAGAAAAACATTCAAATTCCTACCAAACAATGGTAAAACACACCGACACCAAATCAGAGCGTTTTGAAATGGCTCCCACAAATTCATCTCCCTGCAGCCGCCCTTTTAAAAAATACATTATTATACAGTAGATTCAGATACAGATACAGTTTGATTCAAAATGCTAAAAAAATCCTCCCAAAGCTCGAAAAATAATGTAACGCTCTGATTTGTTGTCAACTCCATATTTTTGGTCAGATTTCACACTCGATCAATCCCCATATTCAGGTTCGCTGCAGACACCCCATTTGCATAATCGTTACGATTGATATGCCATCGTAAAGAGGAGATAATTTCCGTAACAATGGTACCAACTTTGATGATTTTGATAAAAGGAAAAGGTTGGCAATATTCAATATAAATGTAACTTTCACATTACGTGATTCTCCTGATAGATGAAAACCTCACTTTGAGGGCCTAAACTGTGGTGGTGATTATCGTGATTTTTTAGCACTCAAGCCTGCATCCAGTATATTTGTTATCAGGGTTGGCACATTTTTAGAACCAGGGTAGATCTCTGTGATATCACTGGGCCTCGGAGGGCAGTTAACACAACGTGGGATTGTTGACAGTAGTGATACAACTGTCAGAAACTGATAAGAATGTGACCGAGTTGATTACCACGATGGTGAAAAACAAACTAACGACACAATCACGTCATGACAAAAATGGTTAACACAGTGATGCACTCGTCAATTAAATCCATTGAGCCATTTTGCGACATATCACTTCCTGCCTCCCCCATTTTCTTGGCTACTGCAATCGCCCCAATTCGTTAATCACTACACATATTGCACCGTTTGAAAGGTATATAAACATGCTTTAATGTGTTACCAATTCCGAGTATGATAGTTCAAAAATAAGATAGATATGATCGATCAAACTTGAGTTTCGGAACTTTTTTTGAGGGGTTTATTATATGTCGCCATGACGATATATTTGTTTAGGAAGTCGACTTGGCAAGATAGTATATTTCGTCATGACGACATTATTTTTTTGTTAAGTCGACTTGGTTAGATATTTATGTCGCCATGACGACATATAATTTTTAGGAAGTCGACTTGGCAAGATAATATATTTCGCCATGACGACATACAATTTTTGGGAAGTGGACTTGTCAAGATAATATATTTCGCCATGACGACATAATTTGTTTGTTAAGTCGACTTGGTAATATAATTTATGTCGCCATGACGACTCATAAAAGTTAATAAGTCGACATGGTTAGATAATATCTGTACATGTCGACTTGTCGAGATAAAATATCTCGACAAGTCGTCAAGTCGAATGGCACTTAAACACTTCCGTAGAAACGATATATCGGATACACAAATTATTATTGGCTGGCTTATTGTTTTTATGTCACCATGACGACAAGAACTTTATGTGAAGTCAACTTGGCAAGTAGTAGTAGTAGAAGTAGAAGTAGTAGTAGTAGTAGTAGTGGTATTCGTAGTAGTAGTATTTGTAGTAGTAGTAGTAGTAGTAGTAGTAGTAGTAGTAGTAGTAGTAGTAGTAGTAGTAGTAGTAGTAGTAGTAGTAGTAGTAGTAGTAATAGTAGTAGTAGTAGTAGTAGTAGCAGTAAATAGTAGTAGTAAATTTATCACATTATTCGTTTGTTCTGCTACACAATGAATCCCATTATATATTGGTATAGTACCATTCCGTATCGTATATACCTAGTGGGGCAATACTTACCTCTTTTTTTTCTTCTAAATTATGTTTTTGGTATAGTAGGACATCAACGTTACACACGCCAGTCTATATTTGAATGGAATATAATATGTATATGTTTTCGTTTGTATCTACAGTATGTCTAAGTTATTTTTAATACTGCAAGGATGGAAACCAATTTATTATTCACAATTTGATATCGTTATATGCATTGCAGTCTTTCTCCAATAATGAAACGGACGACATGGACGATGGTGTGGACGAAGGTATGGACGTAACTTTCAACATCCCCCATTTATCTGGAAGCCCCCCACTGTAGCTCTGCGACCCATCCCGGGATCGAGGGTGCTAGTAACACTACGTAGGTCACCCGCACTCACACTGACAGGGTGATGTTTAAGTTTCTTGATACTTGAAGAAAATATCTCCTTAAAAGCGCCATTCGGTGCTGTCCTGGAGAGGCAGTGCAGTGCAGTGCCAGTGAAGTGCGTGGATGTGATGTTCTATTTACAGGTGCTTGGTGCTACTGTGCAGGTGCATTTTCTGTTGGTTGTGTTTAAAGTGTCCGCAGAGTGGGAGGCGCCGCCATCTGTATGATGTTGGGCATGGCTGCATCCCTGAAACTCTGGGTGTTTGGTAACATTACTATAGGTAAGGGGAGCATGTTCCAAAGTCGAATGGATCTTGGGTAGAAACTGTACAGGTAACAGTCAACTCGACACTTCGGTTGATGGTAAGAGAGGCGATGTGTGCGAAGTTGATGACAGGATGTGACTGGAGTGATGTGCGGAGGGAAACTGATGTTAACAATCCCATGGTGAATTTTGTGCATCATTTCAGCTTCACACAGAAGTCGCCTCTGCTGTAAGGTGTTCCAGCCTAGGGTAGTCAACATGTGGGTTACACTGGACTCCCTGCGGTAGTCGCTCATGACAAACCGCGCAGCCTGCCGCTGGATACTTTCCACCATCTGCACACTCCTCTCAGTCCATGGGTTCCACACACATGATGCATACTCCAGTTGAGGTCGTATTAACTGGTTGTATGCTATCTCTTTCACTTGTTTGTTGCAGGTACCAAGAGTTCCCCTGACCAGGCCAAGAGTTCTTGCTGCCTTGGTACGGACTTGTTCAACATGGCTGTTCCAGCTTAGATTTTCAGATATGACCACTCCCAAATATTTTGCTGTCTTCACTTTGGAAATCACTTGATCTTTGATGTTGTATGTGTGGAGTAGTGGCTGTCGTTTTAGTGTGATCGTGAGATGAGAACACTTCTTGACATTGAACTTCATGTCAACCCACATGTTTATGATCTTCAGGAAAACTTCTCATCTGTTATTTCCCCTACGAGTATCAGCGTACTTGGCAAGCAGACAACCGTGTGGAAGAAATATGTACAATATGTCTTTTCCCTTGACGGTAACATTACGTAGATCAATCACACTTGCTGACATGATGAGCTCTCTCCATTCAGCCCACATGTCCTTTATCTTCCGGAAATTGAGTCTGTTATCAAACTTCAGCCTGGTTTTCAACCAGCCAATTATTTAGACAAAACGTTCACCATTCTCCGTTTCTTTTCTGAAAACCCCAACTGCAGCTTTGCGAAGCGACTATGCTAGTGACATAGGTCAAGTGCACTTAAACTGATATGATAAGCTTTCTCTTTTCAGCCAAAATGTCCATGATCTTCAGGAAATCGAGTGTGTTATCAAACTTCTGAGTATTAGCCGGATTGTCAACTAGACAATTGTGTAAACAATACGTTCACCATCCCCCGTTCATCTTGAATCCCCCCGCTTCAGCTCTGCAATGGAAGCGAGTATCATAGGTAAAGCGCACTCGCACTAATACATGATGAACCCTCCTCATCCAATGTTCAACCCAAAATGTAAATGAGTACCAAGATCGGCTCACGCAGCAATACTGACATAATCATTATAATCCGATTTGTTAATTTGTTCCTAAAATATATCCTCTTCTATTTAATGACCATAATTCAATTTCATAAAACCTCACAAGAGCGTTGTACTTTCAGAATATAATTTAAATTGTTAGTACTAGTTTTTAAGTGCTTGCATGACTTTGCACCAGGATACTTACAAGATCTTATTCAGTTGTATGAACCTCAAATCGCAATCGCCCCAATTCGTTAATCACTACACATATTGCACCGTTTGAAAGGTATATAAACATGCTTTAATGTGTTACCAATTCCGAGTATGATAGTTCAAAAATAAGATAGATATGATCGATCAAACTTGAATTTCGGAACTTTTTTTGAGGGGTTTATTATATGTCGCCATGACGATATATTTGTTTAGGAAGTCGACTTGGCAAGATAGTATATTTCGCCATGACGACATTATTTTTTTGTTAAGTCGACTTGGTTAGATATTTATGTCGCCATGACGACATATAATTTTTAGGAAGTCGACTTGGCAAGATAATATATTTCGCCATGACGACATACAATTTTTGGGAAGTGGACTTGTCAAGATAATATATTTCGCCATGACGACATAATTTGTTTGTTAAGTCGACTTGGTAATATAATTTATGTCGCCATGACGACTCATAAAAGTTAATAAGTCGACATGGTTAGATAATATCTGTACATGTCGACTTGTCGAGATAAAATATCTCGACAAGTCGTCAAGTCGAATGGCACTTAAACACTTCCGTAGAAACGATATATCGGATACACAAATTATTATTGGCTGGCTTATTGTTTTTATGTCACCATGACGACAAGAACTTTATGTGAAGTCAACTTGGCAAGTAGTAGTAGTAGAAGTAGAAGTAGTAGTAGTAGTAGTAGTGGTATTCGTAGTAGTAGTATTTGTAGTAGTAGTAGTAGTAGTAGTAGTAGTAGTAGTAGTAGTAGTAGTAGTAGTAGTAGTAGTAGTAGTAGTAATAGTAGTAGTAGTAGTAGTAGTAGTAGCAGTAAATAGTAGTAGTAAATTTATCACATTATTCGTTTGTTCTGCTACACAATGAATCCCATTATATATTGGTATAGTACCATTCCGTATCGTATATACCTAGTGGGGCAATACTTACCTCTTTTTTTTCTTCTAAATTATGTTTTTGGTATAGTAGGACATCAACGTTACACACGCCAGTCTATATTTGAATGGAATATAATATGTATATGTTTTCGTTTGTATCTACAGTATGTCTAAGTTATTTTTAATACTACAAGGATGGAAACCAATTTATTATTCACAATTTGATATCGTTATTTGCATTGCAGTCTTTCTCCAATAATGAAAGGGACGACATGGACGATGGTGTGGACGAAGGTATGTACGTAACTTTCAACATCCCCCATTTATCTGGAAGCCCCCCACTGTAGCTCTGCGACCCATCCCGGGATCGAGGGTGCTAGTAACACTACGTAGGTCACCCGCACTCACACTGACAGGGTGATGTTTAAGTTTCTTGATACTTGAAGAAAATATCTCCTTAAAAGCGCCATTCGGTGCTGTCCTGGAGAGGCAGTGCAGTGCAGTGCCAGTGAAGTGCGTGGATGTGATGTTCTATTTACAGGTGCTTGGTGCTACTGTGCAGGTGCATTTTCTGTTGGTTGTGTTTAAAGTGTCCGCAGAGTGGGAGGCGCCGCCATCTGTATGATGTTGGGCATGGCTGCATCCCTGAAACTCTGGGTGTTTGGTAACATTACTATAGGTAAGGGGAGCATGTTCCAAAGTCGAATGGATCTTGGGTAGAAACTGTACAGGTAACAGTCAACTCGACACTTCGGTTGATGGTAAGAGAGGCGATGTGTGCGAAGTTGATGACAGGATGTGACTGGAGTGATGTGCGGAGGGAAACTGATGTTAACAATCCCATGGTGAATTTTGTGCATCATTTCAGCTTCACACAGAAGTCGCCTCTGCTGTAAGGTGTTCCAGCCTAGGGTAGTCAACATGTGGGTTACACTGGACTCCCTGCGGTAGTCGCTCATGACAAACCGCGCAGCCTGCCGCTGGATACTTTCCACCATCTGCACACTCCTCTCAGTCCATGGGTTCCACACACATGATGCATACTCCAGTTGAGGTCGTATTAACTGGTTGTATGCTATCTCTTTCACTTGTTTGTTGCAGGTACCAAGAGTTCCCCTGACCAGGCCAAGAGTTCTTGCTGCCTTGGTACGGACTTGTTCAACATGGCTGTTCCAGCTTAGATTTTCAGATATGACCACTCCCAAATATTTTGCTGTCTTCACTTTGGAAATCACTTGATCTTTGATGTTGTATGTGTGGAGTAGTGGCTGTCGTTTTAGTGTGATCGTGAGATGAGAACACTTCTTGACATTGAACTTCATGTCAACCCACATGTTTATGATCTTCAGGAAAACTTCTCATCTGTTATTTCCCCTACGAGTATCAGCGTACTTGGCAAGCAGACAACCGTGTGGAAGAAATATGTACAATATGTCTTTTCCCTTGACGGTAACATTACGTAGATCAATCACACTTGCTGACATGATGAGCTCTCTCCATTCAGCCCACATGTCCTTTATCTTCCGGAAATTGAGTCTGTTATCAAACTTCAGCCTGGTTTTCAACCAGCCAATTATTTAGACAAAACGTTCACCATTCTCCGTTTCTTTTCTGAAAACCCCAACTGCAGCTTTGCGAAGCGACTATGCTAGTGACATATGTCAAGTGCACTTAAACTGATATGATAAGCTTTCTCTTTTCAGCCAAAATGTCCATGATCTTCAGGAAATCGAGTGTGTTATCAAACTTCTGAGTATTAGCCGGATTGTCAACTAGACAATTGTGTAAACAATACGTTCACCATCCCCCGTTCATCTTGAATCCCCCCGCTTCAGCTCTGCAATGGAAGCGAGTATCATAGGTAAAGCGCACTCGCACTAATACATGATGAACCCTCCTCATCCAATGTTCAACCCAAAATGTAAATGAGTACCAAGATCGGCTCACGCAGCAATACTGACATAATCATTATAATCCGATTTGTTAATTTGTTCCTAAAATATATCCTCTTCTATTTAATGACCATAATTCAATTTCATAAAACCTCACAAGAGCGTTGTACTTTCAGAATAGAATTTAAATTGTTAGTACTAGTTTTTAAGTGCTTGCATGACTCTGCACCAGGATACTTACAAGATCTTATTCAGTTGTATGAACCTCAAAGGAATCTTCGATCTCAGTCTAATAACTTACTGGTACAATCTCGGGTGAATACAAAAATGTTTGGAGACTTTTTTGGGGCTTTTCAGAAAATAGCACCAGATTTATGGAAATCACTCCCACAATATTTGCGAGAAATTGATAATCTAGATTCATTTAAAACACAGTTGAAAACTCACTTATTTTGGCAACATTGTTGTTAGTTACATGTATAATTGTTGGTCTTTTTACACGCATAGAGACAGTATAGTGTTATGCGTTCTAAGAATTGTTTATTATTATTATTATTATTATTTCAGTCCACAATTTTAGTGATTCTCTCATACCTCGCGATGTTCGTGTAACCAATAGAAGCATGGACCAGCTTCCGGTTTTTCGAATTCCCCTTTCGTTAGAAAGATATTACGATCGAAGTGTTTTGATGTTAAACTATCCACTGTATGATTATAACTGTGTACAAAGTCAGGACGATGAGTTTTTTAAAATTAATTTCTAGACATAGAACAACCTTTTAAAGGGACATTCCCTCTTTTGCAAGCCAAACAAAATTAGGGCTTGAAATATATTTTTCGTGAAGTTATAGACCTAAAACTAATAAAACGACAACCAACGGTTAATTGTGCATTTACGTGTATTCACCCAGTGAGGAAGTTCGTACACGGATTCCACGAAGACATTTAACGAGACATCGTTTTACACGATACTCAGAGGACATTTTTTTTTTACACTATCAGGTAAAAAATATATACTTTAAGTTTATACCACCCATTTACAAATTGTTACACATGCTAACAATGTTACTGGATCCCTTTAATGTAAGACTATTTTGGACGATATGGCTCAGTAAGCAATAGCATGTTATCTTGGTCACTAAACATTAGTAATACTCGTGGTTAGCATGTATTTAACTTGCATTCATTCCTAGTTGGCAGTGTACAGTTTCATAATGACATATATAACAGTTCAAAATATGTATGATATGACTACTCTTGAAATGTTTTGTAGCAATGAAATAGTAGTGTCGAACTACTCAATGTGGTAAGAACTATTAAGACACCTTTGTCAATTCTTTTGATATTAATGTATGTCATTTTATCAGCTGAAGTGATATCCTCAAGAAGGCAACTAACGTTGAAAGCATTTCCTTTACTGTTATTAAAATGATGTCCTCTTGTTTATCAAAGAATATATACAAGTAATTAACAAGTCGATACATTTTGTTGACAAACGATATCTTGCGGTGGACTCTTACTTTCTCTCATGTGTGTACATCACTCGATGCGTTTCATTTTATTAGTTCTAGCATTCTAGTGGCATCCTCATGAATCATGGAGCTAACGTTTAAAGCATTACCTTTATGTTAATAAGATTGTACCGCCTGAATGTAAATCAAGACATTTTGACAACTCATTGACACCTCCTAAGAAGTTGATACATTTGTTGATGAATGATAACTCGTACTTCCTTTCATGTTGTATTGTTTTGATAAGATGTTATCACTTTGATGCTAATCAAAGAATGTAGACAAGCTATCAACACTTCATAAGACCTTGATACATGTGTTGATAACTGCCATCGTGAGGTGGTGTCCTTATTTCCGTAATGTTTTATTGTAAATAATTTATGAGCAAAGAATTATAATTGTAATCGATGGGTTCAAAATTAGTTCGGAGCATATGGACAACACATCATTTTTTGTTTCTCTTTCAAATTTATTTTTAGTAGTATACAGGTATATACTATCTGACGAAAAGAGTGTGTATTCATCAACAATTACTCAATGTTTTCCGTTATGATGATATGTGAATCAAGTAACATTCCATACCAACGTGAAGCTGTCTTACTATGTACAAACTATGTTATATATCTATAGGAAAGAAGTTTTAAAACAGTCCAAAATATTGCAATGCTTTTTCAGAATTAAAGCAATGTGATTTCTTGTATACGTTTACAGTATTAAAGTCAGTGAATAATTATCTTGACATTTTCGAATAACAGCAAATGTTTATACTTTTAGTGAAACTATCCCTGATGTGCGTATGCATCATGGTTTGGTATGTAATGAAGTGTATGTGTTTACAGATGCAATGGAAGGACATTGTTGACAATTAACTAATATCGACATTTTTTATTTGAAAAATATACCCTCGAATTATGTACGTAAACATACTATAACAAAGTTATTGTATAATTATTCTGTATACATGGTATATTACTTCCGGTTTGTACATACTGTTATAATCCCCTTGTGTTCACTTTTATTTGACGTGTTTAATTATTATATTGGTTGACTTCCATGTAAAATAACCATCGTATACAGTATAAACAGCTTGTAAATAGAATTACCCTAGTTTGATACATTTCCTTTTATGTTATTAAGATGATGTCATCTAGTTTATCAAAGAATGAATACAAGTAATTAAAAAGTCAATACATTTTGTACTTTTTCTCATGTGTGTACAACACTCGATGCATTTCACTTTCTTAGTCCAGCATTCTACTGATAT
Organism: Echinarachnius parma; assembly: GCA_037951105.1. Classification (NCBI taxonomy): domain Eukaryota; kingdom Metazoa; phylum Echinodermata; class Echinoidea; order Clypeasteroida; family Echinarachniidae; genus Echinarachnius; species Echinarachnius parma. The sequence continues at coordinate 19,387 of JBAMJV010010324.1, read as the reverse complement.
CCTCATGAATCATAAAGCTAACTTTTAAAGCATTCCCTTTATGTTAATAAGATTTTAATAAATAAATGTTGACAACTTATTGACACCTCCTAAGAAATTTATTGATTTGTTGATCAAAGATATCTCGTACTGCCTTTCATGTTGCATTGTGTTAATAAGATGCTTTCACATTAATGTTCATCAAGGAAATTTTAAAAGGTATTATACTAAGATCTTGATACAATTGTTGAACACTGATATCTTGAGGTGGTGTCCTAATTCCTCTCTTGTTGTATTGTAAATGTTAACCACGAATTATGATTGTAATCGATAGGTCAAATTTATTTTGGAGCATATATATATATATTGCACAACACTTATGTTTTCTCTTTCCTTTGGATTGTAGTAATAGACGGGCATATACTGAATCGCTTGGTTTTGTACTTAGACGGACATGTATAAATGTTTACAATTCATTTTAATTATAGATTTGAAAAGAATAACATTTATAATGTAAACTATTTAGTTTCGCTTCGTATTTCTTGTTAATGCTTAATGTTTTCAAAGGGCTGCGTTGAATGCAAGTACACAATATGCCACTTCGAATGAAAATGTATGCAAAATGCAGATTATGTGTGTTAATTATATATGTAACATTATTCGAAATTATACAAGTTAAAATTATGTTATTTAGGACGGTATAAGCATACAATGTATACATTATAGTTTAATGTAGAAATACCTAACTGGACCAAATGAGAAAGATAATCATAACGATGAATCAGTGAGAAACAAATATACATCACATGTGTTTTGTTCGTGTTATGTGGTGTTATTTAGTAATATTATGCGTTATTTTGTACAGTGAAATAAAAACATTACTTATATTAATTGTGCATTTATTATACAGTGAACTACCCCTTTAACGGCAATTGTTGATTTACACAAAGAGGTTTATAATAATGAAAACTAGTACGTATGTGTGTATACATTATGTTTTATAATGGAAGTAATTGGATTTGTATGTAGACTCGATGCAAGGGCATCGTAAAATGTTCACCTATATCAAGATTTGTAATAAGTATTTAACATAGACATTCCAAAGTCATGATTGTATAATTTGTAATATTATGTGTATTTATAACTGAATATATATGAATAATCTTTTTAATTTTTAATTTTAATCAGAGATATCGTTACAAAAAAGTGGTATACTTAAAAGATGAGAAGGATTGTATGTTGAACAAAATAATAACTGAAGCTGTACATATTAAACGTACTAAACTTTTCACCCAATAATAAATGAGTATTACATATTATTGAAACCGTTCTGTTTAATCCAATGCATGTTGAACAATAGAAGAAACAATAACGCAACTAAATAGCATAATGTTGACACAATGTGGGCTCCAAACACATTCGCCAAGATCTCGATTATTGAGGGCAATCCAGAAGTAGTACGCTCAATGCATCGCTTGTACCGAAGTAGTGACGTTACATTATTTTGTTAGTGCATAGTAATGGTTCTAAACAAGTTGGCGTTTGAGTTGGGCTTTTGGTAGTGGGTTGGAGCTGGATGATTACCTTCATAGCAACCGCTAGGTCAGATATTTATGGCTTGCCTGACATTGTTTAGAACCATTACCCATGGCAATGAATAGCTGTGACGTCACACTTTGGCACTCTATTTCAATGTCCTCTCTGATGTTTGAAAGATAATAAACTTTCCCCGTCATGCTCAAAGTGGAATATTTGTTTATCTGAATCGCGCCATCTTTTGGTACAATTCGTAAAATATTTTTGTAAACAATAATTTGTGTAGGTTTCTTTGAACCAAATCATGGCATATTCGGTAATCGGAATAGCACCCTCTTTTGTTGCCGTTTTGTCAAATATTAGTAAGTTTGTTTTGTATAGGGCCTGAGATTGTCTCTATTAATTGGGAGGGACGTGATATGAATGTTTGATTCCCCACCCTCTCTTGATACGATAGCTATATAATCAGATTCTTACAGGCACCACGCCCCAATAATCAAATCATTAGAGGCAGTGCCCCTCGCCCCTTTGGCACGCGTGGTAGCAATGCATTCATTTAGTGAAACCCACGTTCCAGTGGTAGAACACGTTGTTTTTGGTTCATCCAAGGTGTTCCAGTATCTCGCCTGTATGATATTTACACATGTGGTCTTAGTGGTCAAATTGATTTTCTCCATATATTACGGCGTTGCATTCTGGGGTATTTAAAATGAAAGAGTTGATCCATTTGTATACAATTTGTTTCCAATTATTATACAACATCGTTCCAGAGTATATGCGTGCATGTGTGTGTAGCGTGTGTGTGTTTGTAAATATGTGTGTGTATGTGCGTATGTGATGTATGTGTGCATATGTGTGGATGTGTTGTGTATGTGTGGGTGTGCGTGCGTGCTTGTGAGTGCATGCATGTGTTCGGTGTATGCGTGTTGTTCGTGAGTACATTATATTTAACAATCAGAGTGACACAATACAATGACTAAATGGAAAAGTGGGAATGTTTAATTTTTTCTCCAAAACGATACACAAAAACTAGATACCCACCGCCTTAAAGGGTTAGTTAAGTTGGGTGTAGAGGACCCTTTAAAAAATAATTTCTTTGTGAGGTAATGAAAAACTGAGTGTCAATTTGAAAGAGCATACAATTTTAATGACAGAATAAACTTTATTTGATCAAAACTGGTTCAGAAATAGCTGAAATATCAATGAATATATCCGACCGGAAAAACTTGGGGCTCCACGTTTATTCGATGATTTAAAAAAAGATTTATAAAATGCTTACACTTTTTCCAGAAAATTCAAAAGAGGTTTTTAAAGAGTATTTTTGAATGATAACAGGCTTTTTTCTTAGTCCATTGTAATGTTTAATACCTTCCATGCATGGTGGAGTTATAAATGTTACAGTTATAGTTTGTAATGTTATTGTGCATGTTTTAGTTGCTCAAGTTCAGTCTTACCAAAATGATACTATCCTTTTCAGTCACCAACAGTTACTACAACACGTACATTAAAAATACACTACTTTGTTTTACCAAAGCCCATTACAGCACATGTTTTGAGATAGAGGACCATCACAGAACAACGCAGGCATAGAGACAATAATACATGTACGTCCTAGATAATGAAATGTAATGAATTAAAATTAAATTTATGTAACAAACAATAACATCGTTAACAAAAAAGTAATATAAGTAATAGAACATTATAGTTAGTAATTTGTTTAACTTAAAACTAATCACCATACTGAAGTATGCGTTAATGGGTCTGCATAATTAGAATCGTCTATTGTGGATTAGAGTATTAAAGTTACATACAAGCTTGTAAATATACATTTAAAACATTACTTCTGTCAATATTGCTAATACGCTGCAAATTATAACAATAATGAAATCTGTGTTATAAATATGTGAAAGGACTGGCCTCGATTAGCCTGCTATGATATTGCAGGCTAATCGAGGCCAGTCCTTTCACATATTTATAACACAGATTTCATTATTGTTATAATTTGCAGCGTATTAGCAATATTGACAGAAGTAATGTTTTAAATGTACACTGGGCCCAAAAAGAAACTTATATTTTTTCACATGGTCATATCTTGAAAACCTGTCCATCAAAATTAACCAAAATGACACACAATATTACTTAAATACCCCTCTCCAATGACATGTCAATATCCAAACGGTTACCTTACTGACAGAACTGAAAAATGCACTGGCATGGAACCGTTTGCTGTATCACATTTCGGCAACATAGTTTAAGGCAGGTGAGGAAGTCAAAACAAATTAAAATGAAGGTAATGTCAGTTACCCACACACAGACATCAATAGTGGGTGTGTCCACCATGTGCTTGGAAGCATTCAGTGCATCCGCTATGCATGCTGTCCACCAGGTTTCTGATACAGGCTTGGGGGAGATTGTTCCTCTCTTCCTGTAGAGCTGCTCTGAGTGCGCATTAACAGGCGGATTGTCCCTATAGTGTGACATGTGGTCCCGAAGTTGTTCCCAGTTTGTGCTTTTTGCTATTGTGTCAGTTGGGCAAGTGCTTGGTTACTGACATGTGTTTATAGTAGAGTATTTAAGTAATCCGGTGTGTCATTTTGGTTAATTTTGATGTACAGGATTTTAAGATATGATCATGTGAAAATTTTTCTTTTTGGGCCCAGTGTATATTTACAAGCTTGTATGTAACTTGAATACTCTAATCCACAATAGACGATTATAATTCTGCAGACCCATTAACGCATAATTCAGTATGGTGATTAGTTTTAAGTTAAACAATTTGTCTGGAAATCTTCGTGTACAGTATAAAGTGGATTTTGTACATTCCGTAATTTAGTATTTTGTAGTTGTTTTATATGTTTGCCCCATTATAAAGCTCTGGCGGGCTTCTTTTTCATTATATGAATCGTATAATTCTGCAAACAAAATTGTTTCTTTTTAAACAATGGACTTGTTATTCCAATATTGGAATATGGTCAGCCTGTGTGGTATTTGCATACAATATTTCTCTCTGATAAAATTGAGGAGATTCAACGCCGTGCCTCTCGTACTGCACTTCGGCAACGTAGACAAGAAATGTCATACGAGGATAGAATGAATATTCTTAAATGGTATCCATTAGAAATGAGAAGAAGATGTTGTTTATATACTTATGTTGTTAAAGCATTGTTCGGGTTGATTAATTGTGATGTGGTTCACGATGCTGTTAAGGTAAATGGTAGATACGTGGACATGGTCAAGTTCATTCACCTCCGGGCACGAACCCATCGGTTGCATTGCTCAGCCATTCATACTTTCCCGCGCCTATGGGATGAGCTTCCATTGGATTTGCGATCGGGGGTGGCCATGGACCCCTTGTACACGTGGCTTGCTAGTTTGCGACACCACCTCCAAGATGGTTGATAATTGTGTTTATGCATACATTTTATCATTGTAATTAGTGTTAGAAGTTCTTGATTTTTTAGTGTTTATTACGATGTTAAAACTTTTGTATACAATTTTTATCCTGTTGGTTTGTTACCATTTTCACTTTGTAAGTAGCCACTGGAATTGGGACGGAAGGCTTTTGGCAACAGTTATTTAGTTAACTTTTTCCAAGCCCTGGCATTCCAATGGTTACAATTTTTTATTTTGTACACTTTTCATGTGTATTTGATTGCCGAATAAAATAATAATAATAATAATAATAATAAAATGAGCTACCTTGTTCTTTTTGTCTAGAATGAAGAACGCCTGTACAGTGATTCCATTGGGCGCGATAAATAATAATAATAACGGTTATTTATATAGCACTATTCCCGTGGGGATCATTTTACAAGATTAGTATTACCCTGGTCAACGGATGCACACTGCAATCATTCCTGCACATTAAAGGGTGACTAAATTAAAAACGCATGTTGACTTTGGTTGATCTACAATAATGAATACGACACATATCAGTTTACTATTTGATGTACATTTTTGTCATATTTTTAATACTATTTTTTATATAATTTTTGTTCTACCTGCTAAGATCCACCCCCTAACAAACCCTTTCAACATTGACTTTTCTGACATCACAATACCATTCAACCATCGATCAGCTAGATAAACATAAACAAAATATATGTTTTCACCCACTGAGTACCTTATTGCATTAGCATTGGATGTTTTCATTGAAACCCTTTTTTTCATGGTGAGTGGGCATTGTATAAAACATGCAATGGGCATACCAATGTCTTTTGTTTATCTAGCTGACTGATGGTTGAATGGTATTATGATGTCACAAAAGTCAATAGCTTCCGGCGGGGTTTTTTTTAGCAGTGAAGCTGAGCAGGTAGAAAAAGTAATAGAAAAAAATATATAAAAAATATGACAAAAATGTACATCAAATAGTCAACAGATATGTGATGTATTCAGTATTATAGATCAACCAAAGTCAACATGCATTTTTAATTTAGTCACCATTTAAGTGCACTTGTTCCACTCCCACGGGAGTATCAACAGGAAAGTAGGCTTTGAAACCCAAGACAAGGTTTAGGAATAATTTTCTTCGAGTTTAAGTGGTGAGTAGCCTATCAGTTGTTCTATCCTACTTATCATTATGCCAAAATGTTACATTTTCATTCCGCTTACACCAAACTCAGCAAAGTCAATTATCTGGTAAGCTACCAAGCCCAACGTTCTATTTCAACCCAACTTCTGTTGACTAATTTTCCATTAAAAACATATAGTACGTTATACTATCCAACATTAGAGTTCGTAGTGTACTATGAATTGGGAAATCAATACAAGGACTCTCTAAGGTGTTAACGTTAATGGTAAATTATCCATCCATAATAGGATGTCGTACTTTGTCCTGACAATACCGTCAACATAACGTCAAATATGGTAAATCATATCACCAGCTTAACAAAATATGTTATGCAACATCTGGAGGGCCCCTTTCTAGATTTGCGACCCACCCAGGAAGCGAGGATGCTATAGGACTGCGCAGGTCGGACTCACTCGTACTCACATGACCAGCTTTCTTCATTCAGCCCAAGTATCCATCATCTTCCGAAATCAGGATCTTCTTTTGTTAACTCTTTTGAGTAACGCAGTCGGCTCACACAACAATTATACTTATTTACTCATTATACAGAGATGTATTAATTTGTTCATAAAATATGTCTTCTGTTCATATACCAGAATTCATGTTCATAAAACCTCACTAGCTTAGTCATGTCAGTAAGGTCGATATGACTCAGTAGGCAACCTATTTTACTGGTAAGCATGGTTAGTAACTAATAGTTATATTTTACACAGATGTCCATGAACTTCTGGAGATCTCCTCTTCTGTTATCCCTGTATAAGTACCAGTATGATTGTCAACCATACAAGTATGTAGTCAAAGGGTTCATCATCCCCCATCCCAGTTGGGAGGTGTGTCCTGGAATCGAGGATGCAGCTATCACCGTTACATAATAATTCTTATAAATGTATCTTTGATAGCGCATTTCAAAACCAGAGGGATTCTCAAAGAGCTTTACATAATAAAACCTTATAAACTAAAATTTACATTAAATAACATAATTTAACTAATTACAAATCAAAGTGCAACTTAAATTATAAAAAGGTAAATTATTAAAATGAGGAAAAGATGTAGCTACAAGCTTAACAACAAACCAGTTTATATAGCATTATAACAAATGTGGTAGCAGATAACGAAGTTATACAATTCATAATTATAAATATGCCCCCTTGAATACGAAGGTTTTAAGCTATCCAGGTGCATAGGATCAGGTCAGACGCACTGACATGATGCGTATCGTTCTCTTTTTAACCCAAATTTATATGATCTTCGGGAAATATATTCTATCCTGAGTGCCCCGGTCGACTCAAGTCACAATTCTTACATAATCATGATTTTCAGATAGATTGATTTGTTCCTAAATAATTTCATCTTCTGTAATAAAAAAAATAGGCTCTATAATGAAGGAACATTTTGCTAATAAGTTAAACAAGGCCTCTAATAATAACTCAAGTGTTAATATTTGGTCAGTTTTGAAATCATTGCTTCCATCTAAAAAACCTGTAAATAGCAATAAAGCTGATGAGAGCCAGCCTTTAGCTAATCATTTTAATGAATTCTTTGCTAACGTAGGGTCTAAATTGGCGTCTAAAATTCCCACTGTTGAGAGTAAACACGCTGTAAATGATAATGTTCAATCTTGTTTTGAATTTATTCCTTTCAGTGAAGAAAACCTATTAAAGACAATTTTAAGCATGACTAACAAAAAATCTTCTGGTGTTGACAATATTCCTATGTTGGTATTGAAGATGGCAACTCCATATATTGTACCAACTCTTACTTATATTTGTAATAGGTCAATACGCGAAGGTGTTTTCCCTAGTAAATGGAAAAGGTCAAAGATAATACCGGTATACAAATCCGGTGAACAATCATCTCCTAATAATTATAGGCCCATTTCTATTTTGCCTTCTGTATCAAAGATTTTAGAGAAACTTGTTCAAGAACAAATAGTTTGTTATTTGAGAAGTAATACTATTTTGTCAGAAGCCCAGTCGGGGTTCAGAAAAAAACACTCAATTATTACTATATTATTGAAGGTCACAGACACCTATTACACAAAAGGCACACGGTAAAATACTGAAGGGATGACAAAAAAGTACACGGTAATATATTGTTTAGATGTTGTCACCTATCACCTGGGTGACGAGGTACTCGTAAAGTACCGTCTGAGTTGCGAGGTAATTGTCTTAAATGAAAGAAAATGTCATTTAATAGAATGCCTGACAAATTTAGGGCTTGAAATCTCTTTTTCGTGGAGTTATAAATCTAATAAACCATCGTCCAACGGTTAATTGTGCAATATACGTGTATTTACCCGTCGAGAAAGTTCGCTCACGGATTCCACGGAGTGCCACAGCGCTATGCGTGACCCCTATGTTTGTACAATATGTTTTAATTCACTTGTGTTCACTTTTACTTGACGTGACTGTTCATGATCCTGTTGGTTGACTTCCATGTAAAAAACCCCCATCGTATACAGTATAAACAGCTTCTAAATAGAATTATCTTAGTTTGAGGTTGGATGCTTGGAATATGTTGTCGTTGTATTTGATAACTTTACCGATGTTTAATCAGGCATGAATAATCAACGAACATGTATGTTAATTATGAATCAACCTAATTTTGTACTGTACCAAGAGAAACTCTATGGCAGGAAATGTACAATTATATGTGATTTGAATCAGAGATATCGTATCATAACACGTGTATTTACAATATTTATATAATTGTATGTTGAACCAAATCATGACTGAAGCTTGTACACATATGCTCAACATTAAACCCAATAACAAATAGGTAGTTGATATTATTGAAATCGTTCTGGGTTCGGATCCAATGCATGTTGAACAAATTCAAGAAACAATAACGCAACTAAATAACATAATGTCCACAAATTGTGGGCCCCAAAACAGATTTACAAAGATCTCGATTACTGAGGGCAATCCAGAAAGTAGTACACTCAATGCATTGGTTGATACGTGCTGTATTTCCTTTTGTATATCAATGTCCTCTCTGATGTTTGACACAATAATAAACTTTCCCATTAACATGCTCAAAGTGGAATATGTGTTTATCTGAATCGCGCCATCTGTTGGTACAATTCGTAAAATAATTTTGTGAACAATAATTTGTTTGGGTTTCTTTGAACTAAATCATGGAATATTCGGTAATTGAAATAGCACCCTCTTTTGTTGCCGTTTTGTCAAATATTAGTAAAGTTGTATTGTATGGGGCATGAGATTGTGTATGTTAATTGGGAGGGACGTGATATGAATGTTTGATTCCCCACCCTCTCTTGATAAGTATACGATAGTTATATAATGAGATAATAGAGGCACCACGTCCCCCTAATCAAATCATTAGAGGCACCACCTCTTACTCCATTGGCACGCCTGGTAGCAATGCATTCATTTAGTGAAACCCACGTTCCAGTGGTACATTCTTGGTTCATCCAAGGTGTTCCAGTATCTCGCCAGTATTATATTCATAATTACACATTTGTATGTGGTCTTGGTGGTCAATTTAATTTCTCCATATGTTAGGGCGTTGTATTTTGGGGTATTTAAAATGAAAGAATGTACATACAATTTGTTTCCAATTATTATACAACATTGTTCAAGAGTGTTTATATGCGTGTGTGTGTGTGTGTGTGTGTGTGTGTGTGTGTGCGTGTGTGTGTGTGTGTGTATGTGCGTGTGTGATTTATTTGTGCATATGTGTTGATGTGTTGTGAATGGGCGTGTTTGTGTGTTTGTACATGTGCGTGTGTATGTGATATTTGTGTGCACATTATATGTGTGGATGTGTTGTGTATGCGTGGGTGCGATTGCGTGCTAGTGAGTGCATGCATGTGTTCGGTGTATGCGTGTTGTTCGTGAGTAGCTTATTTAACAATCAGAGTGACACATACAATGACTAAATGGAAAAGTGGAAATGTTTAAAATTTTCTCTAAAACGATACACAAAAACTAGATATCCCCGCCTTAAAAGATTAGTTCAGTTTGGTGTAGAAGGCGCTTCAAGAACAAATGTCTTGGTGAGGTAATGAAAAAATGAGTGTCAATTTGAAAGAGCATACAATTGTAATGACATAATAAACTGTATTTGATCAAAATTGGTTTAGAAACAGCTGAAATCCGATCGGAATAATCTTAGGGCTCCATGTGTATTCAATGATTTAAATCAGATATATAAAATGCTTATACTTTTTTTTTTAAATATCAAAAGAGGTTTTTAAATAGTTGTTGATAACCTCTCTATTTAATCATTATTTTAACAACACATCACATGCACAATTTTTGATGAAAAATGGTTGAAACCATTGGGTTTTTAGAAAGAGCCCTTTTGTGTTTTAACGGCTTTTCCCATGATGACAGGCTTTTTTCTTAGTCCATTGTAATTTGTTATACCTTCCATGCATGGTGGAGTTATAAATGTTACAGTTATAGTTTGTAATGTTATTGTGCATGTTTTGGTTGCTAAAGTTCAGTCTTACCAAAATGATGCTATCCTTTTCTGTCATCAAAAACTACAACACGTACATTAAAAATATTATACATGTACTTTGTTTTACCAAAGCCCATTACAGCACATGTTTTGAGATAGAGGACTGTCCATCACAGAACAACGCAGGCATAGAGACAATTGAACATGTACGTTCTAGAAAATGACATGAAATGAAATGAAATTCGTGTCCCAAATAACAGCATCGATAACAAAAAAAGTAATATAATTCACAGATTAGTCAAAAGTATTAAAACATTATAGTTATAGTAAAAACAGAACCAGCAATATCACAGCAGGCTAATCGAGGACAGTCCTTTCACATATTTATAACACAGATGTCATTATTGTTATAATTTGCAGCGTATTAGCAATATTGACAGAAGTAATGTTTTAAATGTATAATTACAAGATTGTATGTAACTTGAATAATTCACAATAGACTATTCTTATTCTGCAGACCAATGAACGCATAATTCAGCATGGTGATTAGTTTTAAATTGTACAAATTGTCTGGAAATCTTCATGTACAGTATATAGGGTATTTTGTACATTCCGTAATTTAGTATTTTGTAGTTGTTTTATATGTTTGCCCCATTATAAAGCTCTGGCGGGCTTCTTTTTCATTATATGAATCTTATAATTCTGCAAACAAAATTGTTTATTTCTAAACAATGGACTAAAATGAGCTACCTTGTTCTTTTTGTCTAGAAAGAAGAACGCCTGTAAAGTGATTCCATTGGGCGCGATACATAATAATAATAACGGTTATTTATATAGCACTATTCCCGTGGGGATCATTTTACAAGATTATTATTACCCTGGTCAACGGATGCACACTGCAATCATTCCTGCACATTAAAGGGTGACTAAATTAAAAACGCATATTGACTTTGGTTGATCTATAATAATGAATACGTCACATATCAGTTGACTATTTGATGTACATTTTTGTCATATTTGTAATACTATTTTTTATATTATTTTTATTCTACCTGCTAAGATCCATCCCTAAAAGACCCTTTCACCATTGACTTTTCTGACATCACAATACCATTCAACCATCGATCAGCTAGATAAACATAAACAAAATATATGTTCTCACCCACTGAGTACCTTATTGCATTAGCATTGGATGTTTTCATGGAAACCCTTCTTTTCATGGTGAGTGGGCATTGTATAAAATATGCAATGGGCATACCAATGTCTTTTGTTCATCTAGCTGACTGATGGTTGAATGGTATTATGATGTCACAAAAGTCAATAGCTTCTGGCGGGTTTATTTTAGGAGTGAAGCTGAGCAGGTAGAAAAAGTAATAGAAAAAAATATATAAAAAATATGACAAAAATGTACATCAAATAGTCAACAGATATGTGATGTATTCAGTATTATAGATCAACCAAAGTCAACATGCATTTTTAATTTATTCACCATTTAAGTGCACAGGTTCCACTCCCACGGGAGTATCAACAGGAAAGTAGGCTTTGAAACCCAAGACAAGGTTTAGGAATAATTTTCTTCGAGTTTAAGTGGTGAGTAGCCTATCAGTTGTTCTACTCTACTTATCATTATGCCAAAATGTTACATTTTCATTCCGCTTACACCAAACTCAGCAAAGTCAATTATCTGGTAAGCTACCAAGCCCAACGTTCTATTTCAACCCAACTTCTGTTGACTAATTTTCCATTAAAAACATATAGTACGTTATACTATCCAACATTAGAGTTCGTAGTGTACTATGAATTGGGAAATCAATACAAGGACTCTATAAGGTGTTAAAGTTAATGGTAAATAATCCATCCATAATAGTATGTCGTACTTTGTCCTGACAATACCGTCAACATATAACGTCAAATATGGTAAATCATATCACCAGCTTAACAAAATATGTTATGCAACATCTGGAGGGCCCCTTTCTAGATTTGCGACCCACCCAGGAAGCGAGGATGCTATAGGACTGCGCAGGTCGGACTCACTCGCACTCACATGACCAGCTTTCTTCATTCAACCCAAGTATCCATCATCTTCCGAAATCAGGATCTTCTTTTGTTAACTCTTTTGAGTAACGCAGTCGGCTCACGCAACAATTATACTTATTTACTCATTATACAGAGATGTATTAATTTGTTCATAAAATATGTCTTCTGTTCATATACCAGAATTCATGTTCATAAAACCTCACTAGCTTAGTCATGTCAGTAAGGTCGATATGACTCAGTAGGCAACCTATTTTACTGGTAAGCATGGGTAGTAACTAATGGTTATATTTTACACAGATGTCCATGAACTTCTGGGAGTTCTCCTCTTCTGTTATCCCTGTATAAGTACCAGTATGATTGTCAACCATACAAGTATGTAGTCAAAGGGTTCATCATCCCCCATCCCAGCTGGGAGGTGTGTCCTGGAATCGAGGATGCAGCTATCACCGTTACATATTAATACTTATAAATGTATCTTTGATAGCGCATTTCAAAACCGGAGGGATTCTCAAAGAGCTTTACATAATAAAACCTTATAATCTAAAATTTACATTAAATAACATAATTTAACTAATTACAAATCAAAGTGCAGCTTAAATTACAAAACAGGTAAATTATCAAAATGAGGAAAAGATGTAGCTACAAGCTTAACAACAAACCAGTTTATATAGCATTATAACAAATGTGGTAGCAGATAACGAAGTTATACAATTCATAATTATAAATATGCCCCCTTGAATACGAAGGTTTTAAGCTATCCAGGTGCATAGGATCAGGTCAGACGCACTGACATGATGCGTATCGTTCTCTTTTTAACCCAAATTTATATGATCTTCGGGAAATATATTCTATCCTGAGTGCCCCGGTCGACTCAAGTCACAATTCTTACATAATCATGATTTTCAGATAGATTGATTTGTTCCTAAATAATTTCATCTTCTGTAATAAAAAAAATAGGCTCTATAATGAAGGAACATTTTGCTAATAAGTTAAACAAGGCCTCTAATAATAACTCAAGTGTTAATATTTGGTCAGTTTTGAAATCATTGCTTCCATCTAAAAAACCTGTAAATAGCAATAAAGCTGATGAGAGCCAGCCTTTAGCTAATCATTTTAATGAATTCTTTGCTAACGTAGGGTCTAAATTGGCGTCTAAAATTCCCACTGTTGAGAGTAAACACGCTGTAAATGATAATGTTCAATCTTGTTTTGAATTTATTCCTTTCAGTGAAGAAAACCTATTAAAGACAATTTTAAGCATGACTAACAAAAAATCTTCTGGTGTTGACAATATTCCTATGTTGGTATTGAAGATGGCAACTCCATATATTGTACCAACTCTTACTTATATTTGTAATAGGTCAATACGCGAAGGTGTTTTCCCTAGTAAATGGAAAAGGTCAAAGATAATACCGGTATACAAATCCGGTGATAAATCATCTCCTAATAATTATAGGCCCATTTCTATTTTGCCTTCTGTATCAAAGATGTTAGAGAAACTTGTTCAAGAACAAATAGTTTGTTATTTGAGAAGTAATACTATTTTGTCAGAAGCCCAGTCGGGGTTCAGAAAAAAACACTCAATTATTACTATATTATTGAAGGTCACAGACACCTATTACACAAAAGGCACACGGTAAAATACTGAAGGGATGACAAAAAAGTACACGGTAATATATTGTTTAGATGTTGTCACCTATCACCTGGGTGACGAGGTACTCGTAAAGTACCGTCTGAGGGGTTAGGGTTAGGGTTAGGGTTAGGGATAGGATCACTGTACAGATTATCCCACCGTGTCCATCAGATTACAGAAGATGTCATCCCTTCAGTATTGTACCGTGTGCCTTTCTTTTTTGTTACGGTGGCTTACTGTGTGCTTTCTGTGAATCGGGTGTCACAGACGACTGGCTAAGCGCGCTAGATCGCGGAATGTATACTGGTGCTGTCTTCATTGATTTACGAAAAGCATTCGATACCGTTAAGCCATCCATTTTATTGAACAAATTATCCAGTATTGGTGTATCAAATGCTTGTTTGCCATGGTTTAGTAGCTATCTGACTGGTCGTCGGATAAGTACGCTTTTTAATTCTTCAACCTCGACAGAAATGGATATAGATTATGGTGTCCCTCAAGGCTCGATATTAGGGCCACTTTTGTTTATTATATATATTGATGATATTGTGAAACACATAAAGCATTGCAATGTACATTTATATGCAGACGATACAGTGATTTATTTTTCTCACAAGGACACAAATGTTATAGAAGAAACAATTAATTCCGACTTATTGAATATATATAGCTGGCTGTGTAATTCTAAACTGAGCCTTAACTTTGATAAAACGGTCAATATGTTATTTGGTTCTAATAAGATGTTACATAAATGTAATAATTTAAACTTAAAATTAAATGACAAGGAAATACAATATGTACAGTCTACAAAGTACCTTGGTATGATACTTGATTCAAACTTAAAGTGGAATTTACACATTGAAAATATTTGTATTCGAATTAGTAAATTGATAGGTCTTCTATCTCGTTTACGATATAATATTAATTTTTTAAACTTGAAAATTGTGTATAATGCAATGATTCTCCCAATATTTGATTATGGAGACTTGGTATATGGAACTGCCTGTGCTAAACACACTGATTTTTTGCAGAAGCTCCAAAACAGAGCTTGCCGAATTATGTAAGGGGTTAGCCCTTACAGACATATGTCAATTATAGATTTGCATGATCGAGTTGGTTTAAAATCATTAGCAGCAAGGCGAAGTTCTCATTTAAACTCAATGGTATATAAGGCAACACATGAGTTAACTCCGCTTTATTTAAAAAGATCCTTTCAATTTTGTGATTATAGTTATTCTCTAAGATCAAATGGAAATTTATTTTTACCAAAACCAAAAACAGAATTTCTTAAACGCACATTTCTTTATAGAAGCGCGCATGAATATAATATTCTTCCCTCTGAAATAAAATCCTCGCCAAGTATTTTTGTATTTATTAAGAAATTGCATTATTTTATACCAAGTTTCGTGTAATCCTCTTCGATGATATTGATTTCAGTAGTACAGACTGTAGGCTGCACTCGTAGTTGTAGCTTGTAATCATAATAATTGTTGAAATTCATTGTTAGTTATTGTTAATTGCTGTAAATGGTTAATTGTTTGTTGAAATTCATTTTTGATTATATTGTTAATTACTGTTAAATATTGTAAATTGCTGTTAATTATTGTTAGTATATTGTTGTTAAGGGACCCCATGGTAGAACAGCAATGTCTGCATAGACGGCGCTGAATGGGCCATCCCTCTGAATATTTTGTATTTACTGTTTTTAACTTGTGTTTCGGAAAGAAAAAAAATACAAAAAATAAAAATAAATAATAGTCTCCACTCAGAATATAGCATTTTTTAAACCTGAGATTCGGATGATATTGCTCAGTAAGCACTACACTGTGTTTGTAGTCATGAACTAGTTATATGGGTGAGCATGTAGTAGCTATTATATTCCACATACTAAGAATCTTGCTCTACGATTGGTCAAAAGTTAATCACGTGATGAAATATAGTTTCGCCCATCGTTACACTCTGTAGATATCTTGGGTGAAAGTGCGTTGCACTCACTAGATAAAAAGTATTATCTACACTCCGCGGTTGCATTGAATTGAATACCAATATGTGGCGCGATAACTCTATGCGCGCGAATTACAAATTTAATTGTATTCGTTGTGCATACGGTATACGTAGTACACTGCATACGCTATGCACTGTACATCAGAGGCGTCGATCAGCTGTTCGGAAAACACAATGCATTGGCCGGGGCGAGCATTGTTTGTGAACAATTGCATTGTGTTTTCCGAACAGATCGACGCCCCTATACACTGTTTGCATGCTCGTTCTGTGTACTCTACTAAAATGGCGGCCACACACATAAGGTTTGAGCTTTTGGATGAGGATGAAATGGACACGTTTTTACTGGAGAGTGAAAGTAAAAATACAAAGCGACAACTTAAGTTCAGCCTGAAAGTGTTCCAAGATTATTGCGATGCTGGAAGCATACATTTTGACCAACTGTCTGACATGGACTTGAAATCGCGAGACCAAGTGTTGGGGAGATTTTATGCTGGTGTGAAATCGCGAAATGGTGAGTCATACAGTAAGAAATCTCTACAAGCTTTGCGGTATGGTCTGCAGAGACATTTTTTGAATTTGCGAGACATAGACATTATCAAGGATACCAACTTTGCGAAATCTGGTCGAGTGTTCAAAACTGTTATTCGGAAACTCAAGGAAGAGGGGAAAGCCAATGTAAAACATCATATACCTGTCAGTGAGGCCGACATGAACACGATTCAAGACAGTCTAGACCAGGACTCTCCTTGTGGACTACAACGTAAAGTTTTTATCGACATTATGACCCATTTTGCGAACAGGGGTGAAGAAAATTTGCATGACATGAAGGCTGATGACTTCATTCTGAGTGAACAAAATGGTCGCCGTTCACCCTTTGAACTGTTGCCGTTGGAGTTTACATTTCGCCGTTAACTTTGGAACTATATGAAATTTCATGGAATAACATTGTCATTATTGGTAAGTAGATCAAACCTCGTAACAAAGTAACAGTAGACTATACTAATAAGTAATAGATCTAGAACTAGAAGAAGTCCGATGTGGAATATAAAGCAAATAATCACCTTTTGGTTTCAGGCGATGGCAAACTATCACTTCCTCGGCGATCTGGATGTAGCTATCTTTCCTTCGCTTCGGAAAGATAGCTACATCCAGATCTCCTCGGAAGTGATAGATTGTGCCATCACCTTAACCAACGGTAATTATTTGCTTACTAACTTAACGTAGTTGGCAACTTGGCTTTCATGATAACATTTGTTCAAACGTGTATAATATAAATACCTGACAGTTAACACATAGTTTAAAGGGGTAGTACAGTTTTGGTAAGGCTGAGCTTTATTAACCAAAACCTACACAATAACACTACAAACTAATAGTTATAACTCCACCATGCTCAAAGGTAAATCAAATTACAAGCGACTAAGTAAGAAGCCTGTTATCATTCAAAAAGAGCCATTAAAACACAAGAGGACGCTCTCTAAAAAAAGCATTGGTTTGAATGCATATGATGTTTTTTTTTTTAAATAATGATTAAATAGAGAGATCATCAACAACAGTTACCTCCAGGTCGATAGTGAAACTCTGCATGATACATTGACTAAATAAACCGCTATACTCACCATTTATGGCAACAGAAAAGAAGAGTCACTGATATGAGAGGATTCGAACCCATATAAACAAGTGTTGAAGTCGACAGCGTGACCAGTAGACCACGTACACCGCTGATGGTCAGTATGGTCTCATAGTAATTATAACCCTAAAACTCAATCAAACCCTAATCCTAGTGACGTTGCGTGACGTCACGATATGACTACTCATTATCGACCTGGAGCTGAGGTAGACGTCGACGTGGAGGTGTGCTCCAAACGACGTATCCAATAAAGAGAGACTCACTCGATGGTGTTGGTTGTGTCGCCCTCTAGCGGGCAAGAGCGTGCAATAATTATTATCGCGAAAGGGGGAATCCCCACTGTAGTCCTAATGATATTCGGTCTATTGATAACAAAAACACTGTTCGAAAAACAGCTCCAGGTCAATAATGAATAGCTCCAGGTCGATAACCTCAGCTCCAGGTCGATAATGAATAGTCATATCGTGACGTCACGCAACGTCACTAGGATTAGGGTTTGAATGAGATTGAGGGTTATAATTACAATGAGACCATACAGTCGATATACGGATATTACGATATAAAGGAAATAATACAATATTGGAAACGGAGAAATCCAATAAACAGGAATGATTGTACGAGTGTGAAACGCTCAATTAGTAAGTAATTACAAAATAATCATGTTAGTAACTACACAAATGAACTAGAAAAGGAATGATGACCCAGCCTTACTCCATGCGCCATTATTATTATTGACATACAGACATATTGTCCTACATGAATCTAATAGTTCTTTTGTACACATAATGACTCAACAGTACCCAGGAATACAGGGTAAATTATGATAATTATCAAACACAATCGAACGTTAACAGTTGATTGCGTACGTGTTCGTGTGTGTTAGTATTGTATTGACTAATGGTTACCCTAGTACGGCTACGGCGTCTAGTGGTGTATCAAGAAAGAACCCGGATGGAGTCACATATTTTAAACGGAGGGCAGGGGAAGGGGATGATAATGTGAAATTGCCTATAATAATAACAACAACAACCAAATCATTTAAAGGAAAGCATGAACAATTATACTAATACTTCTACTAATAATAAAGATAATAATAATAATACTACTTCTAATAATAATACAATCACATAACACATAGTAAGCAATAACATTATCACTAATAATTGTTAATGCTACTTTCTAAATGCACTTGTTTTACACACATAATCATTAACAACTTGGGCCTATATTTACATGTCCTGTCTTCCGTTATTGTTTGATTTTCAGAATGGTGGGATTTTGGCCATCAATTACATGCCTTTTCTTGAATATATTATGACCTTGCCTACATTATAGGTGCACATGTAAAGTGTCAGATATTGCCTAAAATGACACGTGATACTTCAATCCTATACCAAAATCATTGTAAGATATATCCGAATGATGTGTGAAAGTTTCATTGAAAGAGAACAAGTTGCTTTCCTCGTTAAAAAAGCGAAAATTTGCGTAAGCCTTAACAACAAATTACTGTATAATGCGTATGAAGTTTATGACCGTTCATTAACGCTCTTGAGCTGAATAATGTTCAATGATA
>JBAMJV010010323.1:0-70010 GCA_037951105.1 Echinarachnius parma | reverse complement strand
AGGAAGAGGAGTTTGTCACACGAGTGGGCTTAGAAATAAGAGGTAAAAAAGATGCAGAGAGGAGGGTCTCGAGAACTTCTTGGGACACATTATTATATTCATGATTTAATAAATTTATATAAAAGTCCCCCATTAAAAAAAAACATCCTTATTTATAAACACTGGACTTTGCAATAAGTCGGATAATTGCGTCAAAAATTCTCTAGGGTTACAATTAGGGGGTCGATAAGTAACTCCGACTATAATATTTTTACCTCCAGGATTCATAATTTCAATAAAAAGAGTCTCAAGAACATTATTAATTATTGATATATTATCATGCAAAACATAATTCAAAGATTTAAGCACATATAAGGCGACGCCACCGCCGACTCTCCCGACTCTCCCGACTCTCCGACTCTCCCGAGGATAAGAGGATAGAGGATAAGGATAACGACCGACAGATTCGAATAGGCGCTGGATTTATGAATTTCACAGGCGGATATTGAGTTCTTCCGATATTTCTGTATTCAACGATGCTTAGGTTCGGATTTAAACACACAAGCCCTATTTCAATACATATTCAACAATACTGATCAATATAGATATATTCGGCTACTTTCCCGAAACTGATATTGGGCTTTAAGCACCATTATTTGCCCCCCCCCCCCTCCCCCCCCCCCCCCCCCCCCCCCCCCCCCCACCCGAAGTCAAAAACTGCTTTAAGCGCGCCTGACGCACACAGTAAAATAAATGCAAAACCTGAACAGATCATGATTATTAATATATATATCAATGAATGAATGCAAACATAAATTCAAACCAAAAAATGTAACTTTTGTAAAAGAAGACCGTACCAGAAATCAGCATCAAATCCCTTGGTCTTGCTCTTTGGACCAGGGTTGGTTTCTATATCCCCTGACCTCAACAGGTTGAGTATGGAGATGCATAGTTTCCGAAGACGGTTCCATTGGTCCCTTATCAGGCGCACGGAGGATGCATAATAAGAATTCGGAAAGTCAGCTTCCTGCTATAGAAAGATGGGAAACAAAGAACACACTGACGTTTGGGTATAAATTAGATATAAATGTGATATGTCAATACATTATTAATTGGTGATGATATTCAAAACAAACAATGCTGCTCATACGGAAAGTTAAGATATAGCAATTCCATGCACTTGTCCGTTTCAGGCTTAAACAAAAATGGGCATTGTAATTATGTTCTGTAAATTAGCAATGTTTGTAACAATGTTAACATTAATATATTTGCCAATTATTGGCCGATTTTATTCGAAAGTGGTATTAAATCATTGCTTGTTAAGAGTCCTTGATCATGGTTTGGAAATCTAAATTGTGATTTTTAAGGACAAGTGCAGGGCATTGCTTTATCAGGTCACACTTAAAATGACCTAGTATGGATTGTCAAGATTTCATAGATCACTCTTGAAGGCATGTCTAAAGTTACCTGGCTGAAAGTAGATGACACCGACAAGTTGTCGTATGATGCATACATTGACTGGACTATCAAGCGATTAGAGTTTGGTCTTGATGGTGTGTCTGGAGGTAGCAAGCTGGAGGTAGGTGATATACAAGAGGTGACACGTAATGCAGACATTTGCTGGATCGTCAAGACCGGAGAGTTGAATACTGCAGTTCTTACAACCGAACGTGCATCGAATGGCGCGACAGTTCCATGTAGACTTGGCACCACCACCTCACTTGTTCTAAGCAAACATGATACTGTGAGACATGCTAGTAGGATAAATGCCAGTCCGTTGTCTGACGACCTTGATTCATGGCTCCCTTTTGTGGGGGAATTGTCTTTGGAAACATTTGCACTGGATCGCTTCGTCATATTGTCTTTTGTCATTGAATGTTTCCTATGTGTACACTTATTATCATAGCTGGAAGTTCGAGGTAGGAATCTGCCGATTCTAATCCTCCACTCACATACAGAAACAGGCATGGTGGTAGAAAGGTGACAGCCTCGGTTGCAATGTCCTCTCCCCTCACCTGGCTTCACCGTCAATGGCCCTGGTGGCAGAATAATGGGAAAATAATACAGATTCATATACTATTGTGTATAATTATTTCCGTTTTTGTTTGTCGTTTTGTTTTTTCTCATTTTAGTTTGATGGGGGGGGGGGGGGGGGGGGGGGCAGGCGAAACGTAAGAACAGTATACAATAAACTGAAATTATGGAATGCACTTTTTCTGTAAAGTTTATTCGTGTTTTTGTAATGGTTATCCGTGTAGTATGTGGTAGATTTGCAAAATATGTAGACGTATTTCCGTCAGATGAATTATGGATATATTTATTTTATAACCCTAACCCTAACCCTACATTCATAACTCATCACTCAAATGCATCTTTGTGTATTGGGTGGTGTACACATACGAACTTGGTACTCAGCGAGTTAAATGAATCTACTGTCATGACTGTGTAAACCAGCAAACATTATACATATATTTGTATTTAAGGGTAAACTTCAGTATTGATAATTTCCAAAGTGCCCCACCACCCCAAACAAAAAAAAGGATAATAATAATTGTAACGGATTATGTTGATTATAATTCCACATGAAAGATCATCGAAAAAAACATGGGAAATAATAATAATTCCCATTTAAATGCTTTCATTGTTGTGAAATTTGCTTTCAAAATATGATATAAAAGGATCGACGCCCGGGTATCACTTTTAGAGAACGCTAGCGCGAGGCCCTTACGTTCTAGGACCTCCTAATACAGAACTGAACATAGATATGTTTGTGCACGTGAATTGTGCTTAAAACTATACATATGATACGGTACTTACCACCAACTCACTCTCGAATATTTGATCCAACTATAGGGTGGATTAAGTTTTTATTTTCCCCTCCATTCCGCAAAAAATCAGTGATATATGCGCCTCATGGAAAGACGAGCGAACGGGGCTTGCGGTTACACATGAATATGGACGGTAATATACTATTGTTATGTTCTGGCGTTCGTACTCATTCTAGACTTAATCAATGCAAAAATGACACAATATAAACCCCTCAAAAAAGTTCGATAACTCAAGTTTCATCGATCATATCTCTCGTATTCTTTAATAAGAATACTCGAAATCGGTGTCACAATAAAGCCTCATTATATACCTTTCAAACGATGCATTATGTGTAGTGATTATGCAATTGGGGCGATTGCAGTAGCCCAGAGAATAGGGGGAGGCAGGAAGTGAAATCTCGCAAAATGGCCCCAATGCATTACATTTACGAGTGCAAGACTGTGTTGACCAGTTTTCTAAAGGTTAACATTCTATTGAATGCTGCCACCCTTTCCATTCATCAAAATTGTTGAATTTGATACCATTTTAATGGAAATTATCTCTTCTTTACGATGGCATATTAATCGTAAGGATTATGCAAATGGGGTGTGTGCAGCGAACCGGAATATGGAGATGGGTCGAGTGTGAAATCAGACAAAAAGATATGGAGTTGACAAAAAATCAGAGCGTTCCATTTTTTTCGAGCTTTTGGGAGGATTTGTTAGCATTGCAAATAAAATATTCATGATTTAAATTGATATCAACGGAAAGCGCAATAACTCTTATGTATGAAAATGTGACATTTATAATGATTTTTTGTAAAGGGCGGCTGCAGGGAGATGAATGTGGGGGAGCCTCAAAAGTGACCCATTTCAAAACGCTCTGATTTGGTGTCGGTATCTGTATACCATTGTGTAGAGGATGTAATGCGACTTGATTGAGTTGGCCATGAATGAGAGGAATTCAATTGAAAACGCATGAATAGTGCCTTGAAATCAGAGCGTTTCAAAATGGGTCACTTTTGAGGCTCCCTCCCATTCATCTCCTTGCAGACGCCCTTTACAAAAATCATTATAAATTTCACATTTTCATACAGAAGAGTTGTTGGGCTTTTCGTTGATATCGTATTTGATCATGAATATTTTATTTGAAATGTTAAAAAATCCTTCCAAAAACTCGAACAAAATGCAACGCTCTGATTTTTTGTCAACTCCATATCTTTTTGTCTGATTTCACACTCGACCCATCTCCATATTCCGGTTCGCTGCACACACTCCATTTGCATAATCCTTACGATTAATATGCCATCGTAATGAAGAGATAATTTCCATTAAAATGGTATCTAATTCAACAATTTTGATGAATGGAAAGGGTGGCAGTATTCAATAGAATGTTAACCTTTAGAAAACTGATCAACACAGTCATGCACTCGTAAATTGAATGCATTGGGGCCATTTTGCGAGATTTCACTTCCTGCCTCCCCCTATTCTCTGGGCTACTGCAATCGCCCCAATTGCATAATCACTACACATAATGCACCGTTTTAAAGGTATATAATGAGGCTTTATTGTGACACCGATTTCGAGTATTCTTATTAAAAAATACGAGAGATATGATCGATCAAACTTGAGTTTCCGAACTTTTTTTGAGGGGTTTATATCGTTCCAATAGTTCACTTTATTTCGATGGCGTATAGAACATGTATCTCGAGAAACATCATCTCGAATCCAGAGTCAGAAAATCGAGTGCAACTCGTCCGAACTCCAGTACTGGAATAGTCTGTTCCATGCATACAAAAAACGACAACAATCCCATTCAAAATACCTCTCACCCAACATAGAAACACACCTCATCAAATAATAACACTGAGCCATATCTTATATGGAAAAGCTTGTCAGCGTGTGCCTGCGCAGCGAGCCCAGTACAGAGACCGACATTTGTATTACATAACACCAATTTCACATAACCAACATCATAATCATACGTACACAAAGACGTTTATATCTTAAGCATATATAACCAGTGCATACAAGCACATAATTTCTTACAACGAAGATAATAATGATAATAATGATAATACCGTGCCTGATTAGCATAGGGTGAAAAACCAGAGATAAAAACTAATAAGAGAAAAACTCTGGAAAACCTAACGCTAACCCACACAAAATTGGTGTACTTCCTTATAAAACATTCCAACCCTCAAAAACCAAAACATCTATACTATCATCATTATTATCATTATTATTAATGACATCATCAACAATAAGTATGTGTTAACGATCTGACTGACAAACGTAGAATGACTACCCCTTCCAATACATGACTATGTCACCCTCCTCGGCCACATACCGAACCTATTCAAAAAAGCCCGCGCGAATCAACGGATTCGCTCCACTGGCTTCCATACAAAGCTGTCGTTTTAACGACCTGCCTGTTACAAACATAATTTCTCTGCTATACGCTGTAGCGCAGAGAAATAAACGTCTGTTCCATGCATACAAAAAACGACAACAATCCCATTCAAAATACCTCTCACCCAACATAGAAACACACCTCATCAAATAATAACATTGAGCCATATCTTATATGGAAAAGCTTGTCAGCGTGTGCCTAGACCTATAAAAGAAGGGGTTGAGACTGACCAATAAATACGCCTTACCGTAATATTAAATCCCAAAATTGCATACAATCTTACTATAAAGCATTAAAAAACAAAAATAAATTGAATACATTCAATTAAAGAAATACGTGGCGCAATCTAGGGACAAATGCCCTCAAGACACCATCAATAACCAATATAGCCATAAACGAGCATACATTCTTAAAACAAAATTGGCCCCTTACCAAATAAAACTACATAACCGAACATTGTCGTTATCATATAAACGTATTAACCACAAATATATAAACTTCCGATACGAGAACATCAACCGCATGGCTTCTCAAATGCGAATGCATACCACAAACAACTTAATTAAAACAATGTAATCCCGCAAGAACAAAAACTTTGCCCTTCAAGATTAACAAACAAACAACTTTAGACCGTATGCATCGTACGCATCAGCAACTCGAACCATCCCTGGCTAACGCCCGATCAAAAACAAAAACTCCTATCCGCCCGAATCCACAAATAAGAGCCTGAGCAGCATCTCTTCCATGCTCTAACTTCCTTCTCAAGTGAGCCAATAACAAACGCGTGCTTATCACATATTCAATGCATCATGCTTGACAGGCCTCGTGACCTGTAACTGGAGCTCAACTGAGCCGTCAACATAACCGACCTTTACTTTCTAGACCTCCAGCAACCATGCCTCTTCCATAACATATCATTAATAGAAGCTCTAGCAGCCCATGTGGCGCCACCTAACCTTAAAAGGAGACCACCAAGCAAAAAAACATAATTATAGATTTTAGTACCATTTTATAATATCAAACAAATGCCCAACATTTCACAAAGGGTTGTGTAATTCATACACAACGCAATTATTTTCCACCACTTACGGAACCAGCACTATTCCCCGGTTTCGTACAAACCAAACATCTGCGAGTGCGCCAATGCTATTCCCGCGCACATTTAAAAACAATAGAATTAATCTTATACATGCCCACAAGAATATACCAAAGCATCGCAAGGACTTTACTACATCAAAAACACAGGAACCCCGCACATGGACATAACAATACACGCTAGATCTTGCAAAACTTCTACATCAGCTTCTGTCGTGTATTTCCCACATAAAGAAATAAACACGTCGAAAGCGACTGTGCCCTTCTAGATTACCCTTCTGGAGCTCTGTCGCTTGGCTGATTCCAGAAGGCTTTTAATGAATAAACTCCCATCGAGAGAAAGCGCCATAATACGTCCTCGAAGCCCTCTCACTCCTACACATGATCAGATGCGTAGCCATGCCCTTGATTAGAAGTGGTACCGACCGCTAGTATCCTATAGAGCTGATCGTCTGATCAAGGTCTTAATCTGCAAGAGCAAAACATTGCATTAGAAACGAACTTTCAAAGCCACTAATTTAAAGGCCTAGTTAGGATTACCAAAGAATCCATTATTTCCTCTACCTTTCCTTGCCCCACCGGAGTCAATCTTCCTCACATCTACCAAAAAAAATAACAAATTAATATCCTTATACAACTTCGGCCAAAAGGAGGCCGATTTCCACAATAAACTATCAAAGCCATTTACTTATTCCCAAACAAACTTTTGTTTGTATCTACAATTTGTCCAATCAATCTTAGTGGAGGGACCAATCAATTTATATATCCCTCCCAACTATGCTCAAAAGCATCTATTCCACTTGTACCAGGACACCCCATCTCAAACGAGAGATCTGACACTAGGCATCTCTCTTTACCCAAAAGGGTGACACAATAAAGTACATCCATGCATTTTACGCATATCATGGATCTCCATGGCTACCTATCACAAAAACATCCTTCTTACCATGCTTACTAACCTTCTGAACTGGACTAAACTATACACAAATATATTTTACGAACAAAAACGGCAAACTCTTCACCGCCTCCAGCTCTCCCCAAGTGGAGCCTCTATGGGTCTCGTGGACTGAACACCTGTCCGATGCTTCAAGCAATTAATTCTTCATATCTACATATAAAAACGGAAGTGAACTCTCTTCACTGCCTACAGCTCTTTCATGGTGGAGCTTCTATGGGCCGTGTCAAACGACCACCTGCCCGTTGCTTCAAGCAATTCATCTTCGTATCTACATATAAAAACAGCACTATGTTTACAGCCTCCAGCTCACTTCAAGTGGAGCCTCCATGGGCCGTGTCAAACGACCACCTGCCCGTTGCTTCAAGCAACTCATCTTCGTATCTACATATACAAACAGCACTATGTTTACAGCCTCCAGCTCACTTCAAGTGGAGCTTCTATGGGCCGTGTCGAACGACCACCTGCCCGTTGCTTCAAGCAATTCATCTTCGTATCTACATATAAAAACAGCACTATGTTTACAGCCTCCAGCTCACTTCAAGTGGAGCCTCTATGGGTCTCGTCAAACGACCACCTGCCCGTTGCTTCAAGCAATTCATCTTCGTATCTACATATAAAAACAACACTATGTTTACAGCCTCCGGCTCACTTCAAGTGGAGCCTCTATGGGACTCGACAAATGACCACCTGACCGTTGCTTCAAGCAATCCATCCTCAACGTGGGTGTGCCCACCATATACTGTGCCAGAGGCATCAAAAAAGACATTTATATCTTAATACCATTACTCCAATCCCGTTCAGGCAAGCAACAGTTGCTGCAACCCGAACGACAATCCAGAGACTACTTCCTTACTAAGCATGACGGGTGCTTGCCAACTGGCTCAACCATTCGAGCTATTAAAAATCTCCCTTATCTTCATTTGAACGAGCTTACCTGTCGCGGTATACGAAAAATAATCCGGCCACCAAAGCCCGTCAATTCATTCACGTGGACCAGCTAGGATACAACCATTCCAGAATTTCAACAATGTACAAAAGAATAATTTCATCGCTTCTCAACCATTTCGTGAGATATATGCATATACATACCCTCCAGCCATGCTCCGGACCAGGCCAAGCTACTTCTGGCAGCTAATGGGTTTCCAGCGACTCATATTTTCCAAGAAAACCCAAGCCCAACATATCGTGGTGCACAACCTCAAGTAAATCGGGTGCCTCTTTATCGGTTGCTACAAAACCGAGACCATCATCGAGGTACATAATTACCTTGTGACCTTGCGGTCCCCAATTCCGTGGGTGACGACGACCCGCGTGACTTACGTAAACACGTACTTGACCGTCGAAATACCAAAAGGCAAGACGTTAAAATTTATGGAAACCTCCACTTACCTTGAAAATCACAATCCAAACCGAGCTATGCCCTATCCCACAACGTTCACGTAATCATAACAATTCGCGTTTGTTGATAATGATCATCATTGCATATTTTAACCTCCCATCTAATACACGATCTGCTTATTCGATGTGCGCAGATAACTAGCAATTAACAATGCGCCATTTGTTGTTATCTGTATTACGTTGTTATCATCATGGTACACTTGTAGTGTCTTATTTCACTGTGGTTATTTTTGTATATGCACGAATCGCTCACATCCAGTTACCTTCCGGCCACTGAATCATACATTGTTATTCAATTTGCCAAAATTTGAAAACATATGCGTTCATTACAAAAGAACTTGACCCCCGTCATCTCAAATTTGATGGTATTTGAATGTTTAGTTAAAGGGATAATTGAGTTTTTTAAGAGGGCGCTACACATAATAATTTGTTTCTGAGATAATGAAAAACTTAGTGTAACATTTTAAAGAGCATAATATGTTAGTGACAGAATAAACTTTATTTGATCAAACTCGGTTCAGAAGCGGCTGAAATATCCATTTGTAATAAATGTGGGGCCCCACAAATATTTTGTTCAAAAATGCTTCCTCTTTTGTTAACAGTTGTTGATTATCTTACTATTCACTATTGTTACGAAACTTCAGATGCAAAATAGTTTATTTAAAATGATTTAAACCAATGAGTTTCTATGAAGCGCCGTCTTGAGTTTGAACGTCTCTGTTTGAATGATAAAAGGCTTTTTGTAGTACTTTTGAATTCCTTTCAAACATGGTAGAGTTATAACTATTAGTTTGCAATGTAATGGTGCAGGTTTTGGTTACTAAAATTCAGTTTGACCAAAACTGTAAGTCTTTAACAGAACTCAACTATCCCTTTAACACTTTGTGTGCCAATGATGGCAACGCTCTTCGGTATTCGTGTTACGCGCAAAACATTTTTGGCTCTCAATGAGTTAAAGCACCCCGGGCCAAGTTTTAATTTCTTGAGTGCCAAGCTTGCATTTTTTTTTCAAAACAGAATGCACACACTTCTATTCCAGAGCTTTTAAATTACTGGCACTCAAAGTGTTCAGGCGGTCATGGAAAGGTGACGAACTCCTTACAACTGACAAGATTTAAGAAATACCAATTTATGTATCATGCACATGTCAAACGAGGTTACCAATATCGTCATATGTTATTAGTATCTTTCACGTGTCATCCACAAGACAACCAGTTACGGATGTTACGGGAAGTACATCACGTGCAAGCATGACATGTACGAATGCAAAGTTTTCGGGGAGGGAAACTACTTGATAATGCACATAAATATAACCAGTAACGATATTCCTGATGCGCATTCTCCACAAACCCCTTCCACCAACACGTGATTTCATGGATGATCTAAGACATAACTTTGATTTAAAGTTGCAAGTTTTCATTATGAAGGACACATAGCATTTGCATAGTACGAGTTGTACATTGGATTACCAATTAGTCATATGCAAACGTGAACAGACTTTACTGAAATAAACATCATATAACCCAAGTCATGATAAGCATGTTATTTAATTTCGCGAAAAAGAGCTGAAGGCTTGCAACTTTAAAATAGCACTTTATTCGTGCGATTTCGCTCTTCGCTCAAGTGATTTACCACTGTTAGCATTCAATTAAAAAAACCCGCTATTTGCATTCGATTTCGCCAACGGATATCAAATAATTATGTATGTGACATTTGCTGCATGTTATGAAATGGCCATAGGACAATCGATCCTTTATATTGTTCAGAAAAGCACTGATAACTCCAAACAATTGTTGTTGTTCTGTAACTACATAAGTATGATTATGTTGTTGTTTTACCATACATCATCGACCATTTAATCCGCTCCCTACGAGTTTATTACATTCCCACAGACTTTGTAACCAGCCCACTCTTAATACGAACCAGCCATAGATAGAATAAACAGTGCACTTATCATGATATGTTCCAAATTGATGATCTAAACAAAACAAATTAATGTCCAATTCAATATCGTGCATTTGCCTTTAAACAATTAGGGTGTGGTTCGAAACTTTAAAAAAGCATAATCTGGACCTGTATAATAATGTTATATCTGTACTCTCCTTGATGAATGAAATAACTTGAAATAAACTCACATGGATATCATGCAAACCACATGATCTCATTTGCAATTCACTTTAACCCTTTTAACTGGTACAAAATGTGTTTATGTTTCTGTAATGCAATTTAAAAAGAGCTTTGCAGACTATTTGAATGTCTGCGCATAACTATACAAATGCCAAATTTAATCTAGTATGACTTCGTGTGTCAAACATGTTTCACTACTTCATCCCGGCCAGAACCAATTGTTCATATGTTCAACATGTAAGACGTCCTACCACACGCTATCAAAATGGCCACATAATAAATACAACAAGATGGAACACTTACTTAACAATTCTGGCCTCGCAGGTACTCAAAAGGATATTCGGATTCCTATGCCAGATATATAACTACTGACAATGGTTAAGTGTTGAAATCTTCGTAATTATAAGTGTCGTGTCTTTTCAATGGTCAATGTCTGAGAGTTTGTGTGTTCTGCTTCGACTGCGTTTCAGTAGTGTTATCATGCAAAGGTGAAAACGATAATAGAGACGAATCAACGAAATCTACCAATGCCAATCAAGCCACCAACTAAAGTGTATTTGTAATCATGTGAATAATGTGATCCAAGTGTCGCGTATCAAAATTGTGATATATATTTATCAAACAAGTTGAATTATTTCCAATAATGTCACTTTCCGAAGTGTTTAAAAACATTAATACGCTTTACCCGAACAAGGCGAAGTCAACTTTGAACGTTAATCCATACTTTGAAATGCGCTAAGTGTGAGTCCTATTTCTATCGGTCCCAGTATACAGGTGTGTGTGGGTAAAGCGGGCGATTTACGCCCAAAACTTATGCAGAAATATGAACAACAATCCCGCATACAGCGCACCAAAGTTTGAACGAAATGGTGAAATCCAAATACGGTTCCCGCGCCCTTATGGAGCCTCATGATCACACCCTCAATACGTCATCATTACATAGCATTAACCCCTGAGTACTGGACCCACGAAAGCTTGTACTTAGGTCTATTCATACCGTATGTTATAACAACACTGATTGGCCTTTAAAGGAGTCACACACAGATACAGACGAAGGGATGTTCCATGCAAAGTGGCAGCCAATCAGGTCACTGGTAAGTGACGTATTTATGTTAATTAGACCCAAGTTCAACTTTGCCAAATATGGACGGGGAAGAGAAATGCAAACAACATCTTCCGTTCGTGCTCGCTGTTGCATGTAGACGCTGTGCACAGTGTTATTAATTTTCTTTTCATAATTCCATCGCCAAGTGAAATATATTAAAGTGTTCCATTAACATGACTTTTCAACACAAATAATGTTTGAGACTTAGATTATATTACATTTATTTGTACCATTCTTGATGTTTCGCCTGTCTTTGCGAAATGATACAGTAACCTAGTGTAAACAGAGACAATCCATGTTTGATTTTACCTCAATCGTGCGCGTGAAGTCACTGAATTCAGATACTCTTGACTATATGTTCGGAACCGTCTATACATGCTTTCAAACTAAATCTCATAATATAATATATTCATGATTATTAAAACATTTGAAAAATCATATCCATTTCATTATTGTTTTACCATGAGCATGATAAGCCAAACAACAAGATACATTGTACAAGAGAAGTTGAAAGCTGCAAGTGAGATTGGTTGAAATTATGCAAAAGTAATGGATCACTTTAATGCATGCTTCAGGCAGCGCAAACCCTCGCCTGAATTTCAATATATTTATAAAATAATTGCCTAGGAACATGAAGGATGTTAATACTCCCACAGACTTAAACCTGTCTAGTAGGAAATACCAATATATTATCCGTAACAATGAGCATGGGTTGAACCGTTGCATCACAGGTATTCCTAAAAACATGTAAGCATGTAGGTTGGGAGGAATTCTCCCCAAGGAGTCGAAAATGAGTACTTCAACTACAGGTTAACGCTCTGTGTTTTTGTTTCGATTACCAAGGTTATACAAACGTGGTAAGGCGCAACGAAATGATGACTAACCATATAAAGCTCAATACTCTACATGTTTAAATTATTTCAATGTACAATGTATTATTGTTTTATATTTTAGAGGGATATGTACATGCCCTTGACAGTATTGATTATAACATACAATGCAGTCCAGCATGCGACATATTGTCTGTTACCTTTTATTTATTTATGAGTGTTGGTTCCCTTTAATCCGTGGTTAGATCGAGTCACATGACACGGATGTGCAAAGCCATATCCTCCTACACTGTACTCTCAAGCACTTAATTGTATGGTCTATCATATTCGGTTTTGTAGTACTTGTATGTAGTATTGGTTGCATGGCGTCGCCTGCCTGATTGTTTGGGAAAGGGGAGTGGGGCGGGGGGGGGGGGGGGGGGTGGTAGGCGAATGATCTGGGGTTGAGGGCACACCTCAGTGGCAGCAGAAAGGTTTTGATAGTGGGGGGGGGGGGGGGGCGTGGGGGCGGGATTGGGTGACCACATTTTAATTGTTATATGATTTTCTAGAAATCCACATTTAGGACAAACTACCCAATCAGAAAAAAATGTTTTACATTCTATGGTCATATTCCAATAAACATGGGTACAAAGTTTGACAGAATATCCTACTTTTCTTGAACAAGTGGATTTATCGCCTCTTGGAAAAAAGCCCTACCAACAACTTCCATTTAACTGTGCATGCATGTTGTAGGTCTTCTCCAATATGTACTGTTGATGCCAAATCACCTAGTGTCAGTGATAAATCATCTATAATTCAGGGAATCTAATGACTCTTACGTGTAAAAGGCGGGGGTTGTATCTGCATCAACATGCTTTGATTACGGGATAACAATAAAGCGTTTTTATTAATGTTATTAATACCAGTATTGGTATCAGTATCCTTAATCATTATCATTATCATCATCATCACCATCATCATCATCATCATTATTGCCATCATCATCATCATTATCATCATCATCATCGTCATCATCGTCAACATCATCATCATCATCGTCATTATCGTCAACATCATCATCATCAAACGTTTAGATTTGATAAGGCATATATTTTCTTTATCCCATTCATTCAGTGAATATATAGGCATCAGTGGGTGTTTGCCTAATTTGTTTCTGGCGTATTGAAAACAATTATATGTATAATTAACAATACAGTAAATTAATAAAGCCACATTTAATTGTTTCATAAATAATTTACATTTATTGCACATACGTATTGTATTATGCTCATTCTCTCCACAATCTTTCTGCATTACAATAATTCAATTATGATGTATGTACACACACATTATATGCAATGCGAAAGTCAGATCAAAGTTGTACACAAATTGAATATAGAAAACAAAAACTTTTCAATATTACTTCATTAAACAAATTTATATCATACCATACTAAACAAATTTATATCATACCATACTAAACAAATATTACACATTAACATAATTTATACACGCATATGATGCATCAAGTATAATGATGATTATACCAATTAAGTATGTATTATTTTTTTCGTAATCATATCATTGATACTCGGACTACATACATGTCATAATGTAATATGCGCTAATGTAATATATGCGCTAAGTGTGAGTCCTATTTCTATCGGTCCCAGTATACAGGTGTGTGTGGGTAAAGCGGGCGATTTACGCCCAAAACTTATGCAGAAATATGAACAACAATCCCGCATACAGCGCACCAAAGTTTGAACGAAATGGTGAAATCCAAATACGGTTCCCGCGCCCTTATGGAGCCTCATGATCACACCCTCAATACGTCATCATTACATAGCATTAACCCCTGAGTACTGGACCCACGAAAGCTTGTACTTAGGTCTATTTATACCGTATGTTATAACAACACTGATTGGCCTTTAATGGGTTCACACACAAATGCAGACGGGGGAATGTACCATGCAAATTGGCAGCCAATCAGGTCATTGGTAGGTGACGTATTTATGCGTATTAGACCAAAGTTCAACTTTGCCAAATATGGACGGGGAAGAGAAATGCAAACAACATCTTCCTTTCGTGTTCGCTGTTGCATGTAGACGCTGTGTACATTGTTATTCATTTTCTCTTCATAATAAGCCAGTTCGTAATTAGACCAAGGAGCTTGGGTGACGACAGAGGGCGTAGTCCGCGATTCCATCAACACTGATCAACGGGCCATCGACGCACAGTTATGTCTATGGTGATCATGTCATATTACCGGATAATTTTAGTTTGACAGCATAAAACAAACATTAGATGCATAAAATCAAAGTGGAAATTATACGAGCAGCTGCATAAACTCATAAAGAACACATTTGATGTAAAGTATATTCAAGAATTTACCAATTTTTCTCCATATCAACTTTCTTGTGAATATCATTCACACGCAATAATGCTACAAGGCATAAGCATACCGCCCATTCGTACAATGTACCGTTCAAAATATCTATCTATCTATCTATCTATCTATCTATCTATCTATCTATCTATCTATCTATCTATCTATCTATCTATCTATCTATATATCCATCCATCTATCTATCTATCTATCTATCTATCTATATATATATATATATATATATATATATCACACGGTCCCCGTGGCCTAGTGGTTAAGGCGTCAGCGTTCCAAGCTGAAGACCCGGGTTCGAGTCCTGGCGGAGACCAATTTTTCGACCAGTGCCTTTTTTCATTTGGAGGATTAAAGGGAGGAACAATGCTTATTAAGCTACGCCTATTATTCTTCCTTCTCAATCATTTATGATTATTTCTTGCATTATTTAAATATTGGAAGAAACCAAAGCTGTATGTATTAGTTCACTTCTCGCTTATATATATATGTTCTAACTAATACTTGAATCACTCCTTTGTGATCCAGCTGAAGTACAGGCGGCTTGCATTGTTCGTAACTCCTTCCCCATGAATTAATTGAGTACAAAGGGCCGAGAGATTGGCTTGCCAATGACCTGAATTTGGATCTGTCTTCAATCACACGGTCCCCGTGGCCTAGTGGTTAAGGCGTCAGCGTTCCAAGCTGAAGACCCGGGTTCGAGTCCTGGCGGAGACCAATTTTTCGACCAGTGCCTTTTTTCATTTGGAGGATTAAAGGGAGGAACAATGCTTATTAAGCTACGCCTATTATTCTTCCTTCTCAATCATTTATGATTATTTCTTGCATTATTTAAATATTGGAAGAAACCAAAGCTGTATGTATTAGTTCACTTCTCGCTTATATATATATGTTCTAACTAATACTTGAATCACTCCTTTGTGATCCAGCTGAAGTACAGGCGGCTTGCATTGTTCGTAACTCCTTCCCCATGAATTAATTGAGTACAAAGGGCCGAGAGATTGGCTTGCCAATGACCTGAATTTGGATCTGTCTTCAATCACACGGTCCCCGTGGCCTAGTGGTTAAGGCGTCAGCGTTCCAAGCTGAAGACCCGGGTTCGAGTCCTGGCGGAGACCAATTTTTCGACCAGTGCCTTTTTTCATTTGGAGGATTAAAGGGAGGAACAATGCTTATTAAGCTACGCCTATTATTCTTCCTTCTCAATCATTTATGATTATTTCTTGCATTATTTAAATATTGGAAGAAACCAAAGCTGTATGTATTAGTTCACTTCTCGCTTATATATATATGTTCTAACTAATACTTGAATCACTCCTTTGTGATCCAGCTGAAGTACAGGCGGCTTGCATTGTTCGTAACTCCTTCCCCATGAATTAATTGAGTACAAAGGGCCGAGAGATTGGCTTGCCAATGACCTGAATTTGGATCTGTCTTCAATCACACGGTCCCCGTGGCCTAGTGGTTAAGGCGTCAGCGTTCCAAGCTGAAGACCCGGGTTCGAGTCCTGGCGGAGACCAATTTTTCGACCAGTGCCTTTTTTCATTTGGAGGATTAAAGGGAGGAACAATGCTTATTAAGCTACGCCTATTATTCTTCCTTCTCAATCATTTATGATTATTTCTTGCATTATTTAAATATTGGAAGAAACCAAAGCTGTATGTATTAGTTCACTTCTCGCTTATATATATATATATATATATATATATATATATATATATATAATCTATATCATTATATCTATATAATTATATATTATATATTGTATCTAAATCATACAGTATATCTATATTATATTGAACGCATATGTTTTAAGACGCCATCGGCAAGGAAAACAGACGGGATATAATATTTCTTTCTACATGTTGCGGTCTTAAACAAGAAAGTCGGTAATCATTATCAATTTATATAAATTGTGGATCACATAAACGAAATTTTGTTTGCATTTGCTAATAAATGGAGAGAGAAATCAGCCGGCAAAAAACTGTTTTGCGTTGGATTATATAGTGCAGCAAGTGGAAGACGATAATACGTGCGTGCGAATACGGTTACTAGCCAGGTCAAGCAAGCCGCTCGGTGAAATTATTGATCAATAAATATCATCATTATACACTTGAATAACAAATTATATCAAACCGGTTCTTGTTCTATGAAATAGTACATATTATGCTATTAACCTATGTGGTGAATACAAAAATGATGGGCTATTTTGATCCAGATCCAGATTCTTAAAAACGTAAACAAACAATTGCCATTCAATTGCACGTGTGGCTTCATCAATTCTCACGACTGATGGAACGTCGACGTAGAGAGCGGTAATTACGCGCATGCGCAGATTGTAACTACGAACTGGCTTATTCCATCGCCAAGTGATAATATATTAAAGTGTTCCATTAACATGACTTTTTCCAACAAAATTAGTGTTTGAGACTTCAATCATATTACAATTTCATTGTAAGATTCTTGATAATGATGTGTGGGATTTTCATTGCAAAATAATAAAGTTACCTAGTGAAAACATAGACAATCCATGTTTGATTGTATCTCAATCGTTCGCGTGAAGTCGCTGAATTCGGACACTCTTGACTATACGGTCAGAACCGTTTATACATGCTCTCAAATTCAATCTTCTATACTGGGTTGCCCAACAAAAAAACGGAACGGGGCACTTCCCAAAATATAGTAAAATATGTATTATGTCCATTGGAAAGCGTGTCTTTTCAAATGAACAACGATACCAAAAACAGTCAATTAGGTCGTGTAGTTTTTGTTTTAGGGCGCTGTGAGTGACACCATGTCAGGTTCTCTTTTTTGTCAATTTGTATTGAGCCAGCGCTTGATGAATCGCACGAACCGCCGTTCATAGCAATGATCATCGCGCACTATTGTTAGTGTGCACTCAGCCGTGTGCCGAGAGAATGAGCATGGTCGCTGAACGGTATTACGGGCAAGGAGTGCGGTTAAACTAGGTCGGAATCGACATAAATCGGCATCTGACATGGTCTCACTCACTGCGTCCTTAAAGGGGCCCTGCAATCCAAATAAATTAGCCTTTTAAAAGTTGTCAACATAGTTTTATGTCACTATTCCAGTCAAATTATGTACAACAAATTACTGAATTGAGAAAAACATTACAATTTGTACCAGAATCACAGCATTTCACGACTTGATATGCCCCGCCCCTCAAAAAAGTGCCGTTCTCGGCGATAGAGGGCTTGGATTTGTGACGTCATTGCAGGAGATTGTAAGGCTTTGGTGTGCAATTGATGTGTATATAACGCACACTATTATTGCATCAAATGGTAATATAGAGCATTAAAACTGTAGAAATCGGAACTCTTGTATTCAGTATACATATTACATTGTATATGTAATCAAATGTGTTAATTTTAGGGCGTGCTTTGTTATAATTTCCATTTTTCGAGCAAATAATAACCTCCTTTTGGTGAAAATCCAGTAGCAGACGAAAAACTGCCTAGGCTTATAAGAACATACCCTTTTGCGTTTTACGAGTGTGCTATCCTGCTAATACGACAGCGCCCACTTGTACGAACGACTGGTAAACGCATCCAGCTTTCCGTGATTGAGATCGTACGGTGCGCCCAAGTACTGAGCAAGCCGATGCGGTGGCCGTGGGTATACTGTGCCATACAACAGCAGTGTTGGAGTCATACTTCTATGCATACATAACGTGTACGTACGTGTACGGTCGATCGGGTTGTTGTTCTGTGATCAGCTGTTTCCGAACAGCTGTTTTACATTGTATTATCTTCGCGTTCAAGTGGATTTGAGAGTTAGCAGCTCTAGCTCAGTGAAATTATTACAATGTCATCATCACGGTATGTTGTTGCTGGTTACACATACAACAATACGAACAATGAAGATGTGAGCCTTCACGAGCGACTAGTCATTTTAGACGAATGGACTTCAACCAAAGGTGAAGCTTATGAGAGATGACTGGCCCAGTGGAATCGCGATCTGGTGTTATCTGTAGACTGTACTTTCAGACGATGATTTTGAACTAGCTGGGCTTCATTTCATGCCATCAAATTGCCATCAACCAACTTGTAGGAAAGGCCTGTGAGAATTGCCGTTGAGAAACACAAAATGGGGGTAAGAATATGACAACAAGTTGTACTGAAATGAAAACAGTATTAATTTAAACGTTCTGTCAACAGTAAATTGATCCAAATCAAAATCCAAAAGCAATGCCAAAGTTCTATTATTCACATAAGAACAACAATTATAGTCTTTCTTGAGGTGATAACTGATGTGATAATTGCAAGATTATGAGGCGTGACATTGCCATGACCATGTCAGATCATTGTCTTGCTTTTACATCAGTTGTATTGCATGATAGCTTGTGGGATAATAATTATCAGGCTAGTTTGATTGTTATATATATTAACCCATTGCTTACAGGAACCAAGTCAGCTTTGTACAGATGTGATTTCACAATCTCTTGTCTTGGGACACAAATTCATCTCACACATTACAGTAGCTTTACATGTATGTAAACAAAAATAAATAAATAAAAGATGTAGGTCAGTGTTGGTTTTATATTTCTTCCTTTTTACTGTGTGAACATTCAGGTACCAACGTTTGAGAACAAATTGGAGGCACATTTGCTGAAGGACATGATAAGCTGTATGGGGGAAGCAAACTTCGCTGGAGGCATTTTATGGAGTCCCAATCTGAAGGCATATATGGATACAAGGGCATGACAACAAGGTACATGTATGTCTAAATATAATTTCTTATGCCTGCGGTGACTTTTTTTTGAGTAATGCAAAATTGATTCAATCCATCAGATCAACCGTTTCCTAAAATCCCTAATAAAATTTGCATACACTGTTATGCAATCAAATTATTTGAATGTGACTAAATGCACAATTATTTATTTCACTTAGGCATTTTAAAGGAGATGCATCATAGAAAGTGGGGCATAACACGACACCATACAACATATATATTTGGAAAAAAAAAACAATAGAAAACATCTGGGGGAATTTTAAAAAAAAAAGAAAAGAAATACGTAAGGTGTGCCCTCCTCCCCCCAAAAAATAATAATAATGCCTGAGACATTATGTTTGAATTGACTGTCCGGCCATCCTGTTCTTGTGGTCACCTTATCACAAAAATGAATTTATCATCATCATCGTCATCTTCGTCATCATCATCATTATCATCATCTTCTCCTTTGTCATCATCACCATTATCTTCTTCTTAGTCATCATCATCATCATCGTCATCATCTTCTTTGTCATAGCCATCATCATCATCTTCTTCATCATAGTCATCATCATCATCATCATTTATTATGATGAAATTCATATTTTTCTGCCGTAAACCATATGTGTGGATGTTGCGATGTGCTTATATATTATTTATTTTATTTAGTATAAAAACACTGCATGTGCAACTACTAGACCCCTTTGTAGAAAGACTTGCAATGTAAAGTAAACAAATATGCTCATTTGAACCCTGTAGAAGAGGATTGAGTTGACCAAGCCAAGAGAAAAGGTGATTCAAACAATAAGCATTGTTTTATGAAAATTTACAAAATTTACACAAAAAAAAACTTGTCAAATTGCGAACTTGATATTTCTTCATGTCGTGGATTGGGCACGAGAGTATGAACTTGCTAAGTTCAGAAGGGTTCACGAATGAGTAATTCAGGAGACTTTGTCTTTGGTGTTCGAATCTTTTATTCACGCAAAACTAAACAAAAGAAAACCCCTGTAGATGCATGGGAATAAACAAAACAAACAAAACAAATCGTCACATAAAATCAAACATCATCATGCATAAACAGTAAATAACTTCAAACAAAATCTTATTCTAAGTTTTGTATATCCTACTTTCTATCATTACTCCAACAAATGGAGACATTCACCTATTCTGTAATTATCACCAACGCTAGTTAACACTTGTCTTACATACTCAAAATGTGAAACAACGAACTTCGATTTCGCTTTCCCAACTCAACAAGAACAACACAAAAATAATACTTATCTAAATCATATCATGATACCAAACAGTTATTTACAACATTTAAACAAGGATCCAGTAAGTATAAAACAGCTTTCACATTATACGACTGAGCAACACGTCCATAGCGTTCAAAAGATCAAATAATAAAACTAATTCATATTGTATAACTTCCACTTATTGCAGGTTGCAATAACATGCCAGCAATCTAATCGACTATAATTTAATTTCTCATTATCCGTTATTAAATTATTATAAAATTTCCTAACAAATAAACAATGTTAATTACAACATAAAAATAAGAATCTATATTTAGAAACGGATATCCCCACAGTTAAGCCCAAATAAAATATGAATCACTGTAAAGACTTGCCATTATACAACGTGTTTTTACAGAATAAGATCATTGTGTGTCACATTCAAATAATACGGACTTTTCGATTTGTACGTTCACTAGTGGACTGGTACAGTGACGTCATTTTTTGAAGCAGTGCGCATGCGCATCTACGTGCCCGTCGTTCGTACCAGATATCTAATACGTGTACACCCCTGTTTTGCCGTCGGTCTAGATCTGTGACGACAAGCACTATTTGGCTACTAAAAACAACGTCATATATAGCTGTATATTTCTTGTTTCTCTGCTGTGGTCTCTGTAAACAGGTTAACTGAACTATATGATTTAAATGAACTTGTCTATAAAGGTTACCTGTTTATAGCGTCCACTATTCTTGTCTGCATTGGGTGGTCATTATACACAGGTTTTACTATCTCATTTTAATTATATGGAGTCTGTCAATAATAAGTTACCTGATTATAGCGCCCACTTCCAATGTTTCATTTGGCTGGTCACTATACACAGGTTTGACAGTACACTGTGTTATGAAATTTGTCTATAAAGGTCACCTGTTTATAGCGACCACATGTCTTGTTGCACTTGGGTGGTCACCACACAACGTTTACTGTATATGATTTTATGGAACAGGTCTATAAGGGCACCTGTTTATTGCGGCCAATGTTCTTGTTTTCCTTTGGTGGTCGTTATACACAGGTTTGACTGTAAACAATATGTAGGCACCTGTCTATAAAGGTCACTTGCAATTTAGTGTCAATTGTATTGTTTCCATTGAGTGGTCACTATACAGAGGTTTGTCTTAATAAGATTTTATAGAACCTGTCTATAAAGGTCACCTGTTTAGAGCGGCAATTTTGTTTTCATTCAATCTGGTGGTCATTATACACAGGTTTGACTGTAAACGGTATTTCGGAACCTGTCTACAAAGGTCACCTGATAATAGCGGCCAATTTTCTTGTTTTCCTTTGGTGGTCTTTCTACACAGGTTTGACTGTAAACGCGACTCTTCGGAACATGTATTTAAAGGTCACCTGATCATAGTGGCCAATTTTCTTGTTTTCCATTGGTGGTCATACACAGGTTTGACTGTAAACAATATTTCGGAACCTGTCTATAAAGGTCACCTGATAATAGCGGCCAATTTTCTTGATTTCATTTGGTGGTCTTTACACACAGGTTTGACTGTAAACGGTATTTTGGAACTGTCTGCAATGGACACCAGTTTATAGCGGCCAATTATTCATATCCCTTTGGTGGTCATTATACACAGGTTTGACTGTATGTTGGCACCTGTCTATAAAGGTCACTTGCAATCAAGTGTCAATTGTATTGTTTCAATTGAGTGGTCACTATACAGAGGTTTGTCTTAATAAGATTGTATAGAACCTGT
Organism: Echinarachnius parma; assembly: GCA_037951105.1. Classification (NCBI taxonomy): domain Eukaryota; kingdom Metazoa; phylum Echinodermata; class Echinoidea; order Clypeasteroida; family Echinarachniidae; genus Echinarachnius; species Echinarachnius parma. The sequence goes on along the minus strand of JBAMJV010010323.1, from coordinate 47,182 downwards.
CTATAAAGGTTACCTGTTAAGAGCGGCCATTTTTCTTCTTTCAATCTGGTGGTCACTATACACAGGTTTGACTGTATTGGATATTAAAACCCTTTTGTTTACAAAACTAATCTTCTATTCTCTGCAAACTTCGCACGAGCAATGCATGGCGTAACTATCCCGAGACTTGAACGCGCGTCGTCGTATGAAATCGAAAAGGTAAATAGCAACAGTCAACGTGCCTAGTCAACTCAATGTGGTACTTCACTGGGACGATAGGTCAACGGTCCTCGTATCAGCGATCGAAAACTCCCTAGTACCTGTAGTCAACCAGGACACTTCAGGAAAACAATCGATCTCAGACTTCTGTGAGTCCAGACGAATCCTGAAAAGTAAGATTCAATTTATAATAATACATGTCCAAAACGCATACAAAAAATATATATACATTGCATACAACTATTTTACTACTTTGTGAGCTAATTCTTGTACCATGAAACCACACCATCTATTCTACAAACGTTTCACTCACAACATTACAAATGTAACTAATAGACAGTTGACCATATTTACAGGTTTACCCACTTTCCATTTTATCATTTACTTTTAACATCTTGTACTGGTTTCAAGTCAATTTAGCAGCTCTAAAACAAAACCCAGTGCATTTAAGATATTCAATATCGGTCCCCAACATACTCCACTAAACATGCACAATGTATATCATTCCAAGAGCAAATAATATTCAACGGGTTAACTTAGTGCCCCTCTTCTCGAAAGAGAGAATAATCAGTTTCCCTCTTTTTAGAAAGAGAAAATACATAAAGTACAGCGGAAATCTTCAAGTGACCTTCCCCAAAAAGAGAACTTTCTCTTTTCCCAATCCAGCCCTGCCCCATCACAGAGTCCGAACATCCCACCCGCTCTGACCAAAGTGATAAATAATGTGCAGGCTATGTTTCCAAACACCCCTCCCCCATATACTCTCTCTCTTCGGACATGCGATATTATAGAAGTTTCGGTACGATTGACCAATTACACCATCAACTCCGAATCATCGCTGTTCGCAGATATATTTATAATCATAACCTATTCCCGAAAATCACGCCTTCAAAACATATCAAACAAAAATCATACCTCTTCAAGTTAACGCAAATACAAGTCTAATTATTATGTACAACATGCAGAGTAATTATAACGATAGTACTTTTACCACACTTTTGGTAAAGAGTCTTGAACTCAGACTAGAACAGCATGTTTCCCTCTATACAGTACAGTGGTATATTTCTCACTGCTACAATTTTCATCTCCATCTTATCCCAAAACAATTTCTATAAGTCAATGTTATTACACAACTAACAATGCATAATTCTGAACAAGAAACATAAAATGATAATGACAAAACTCACTCTTCCTCGATGAAACACTGTTTTTCCTCTGCAATACTAAGCAATTCAGCAAAATACAGCAAACTCAAACAGGTCTCTCCTGGAAAATATCTTGGACGGGAGTGCTTGTGGCCAATGAACATTTTAATGTCCTCCCCAACACCATTATTATTCCTCCGCAAAAGGAATGACCTCATCATAATCATTCAATTATTGTACACTGCCTGACATCATATTACACTTATCCAATACCAAACAACTAACCAAACATGTAATATGTACATTATCTTATTTTATAAGTAATCCTAAATATGATCAATTAAAGCATATCAAAGGAACTATATGTTTATCATGTGCAGTACATTTTTCCTCTGACCAGACCACTTTCCCTCGTGGTCCACGCCCTGAACTTAAAGGCGCATTATGCATTATGAAATTCGAATAAGACATTTGAATACATTTTCCATTTCCGACATTCAGATGACCGTGGTCTACATAATTAATTTATCTTCTTTTTTTTCTATTAATAGGGAATATCTCGGTCGTCCTAGCCAACGTCAAATTCGCAACCGACGATAGATGACAACTTCTACCAATGGCGTGAAGTTCAACCACAGGTGGTGGATGGTGACAGCAACCGCGAATCTCGGTTGTCATGTCCCACATCGATCTCCATGACGCGACGACTGACGTCACGTTTAACAACCGATGGTGAATGGTGACATCTCGGTCGTCATGTCCAATGTCGATGTCCATGACACGACGACTGACGTCAATATCTCGGTCGTCCTAGCCAACGTCAAGTTCGCAACCGACGATAGATGACAACTTCTTACCAATGGCGTGAAGTTCAACCACAGGTGGTGGATGTTGACAGCAACCGCGAATCTTGGTCGTCATGTCCAATGTCGATCTCCATGACGCGACGACTGACATCAAGTTCAACAACTGGTGGCAGATGGTGACAGCAACCGCGAATTTCGGTCGTCATGTCCTATGTCGAGTTTTTAAAAAAGACTGTGGGCAACTCAAAACACACAATAAGCTCTGCACTAAACTACAGGTGAGAAGCTTGCTGCAAACTGAGCGCAACTAACTCCAGAATTTGCGGTCTGCATGCATCGGCGGGTCAGATGAACCTTGCATCCATATCCATGCTGCCCTATTTTCCAGATAGTCTATAACACGCTGTGCATGTTACAGTGCATGATACTAACTCAAATATTATTTTTTTCAGTTTGACATTTTATAACAATGTTTATCAATATCTGATTTATTTGTGCCATTTTCTCGAATGGCTTTTTCAGAATGAGTAAAGCAATTTTGCAAGATAATCATAATTCATTACGTCTTTACTGATTGTTTATTTTGTTTCCATGGTTACTGTGGTTCTGTTTTATATCCTTATTTTTCTGATTTTCTGAAATGTGTTGAATAAGGATAACAAGTGAGAACATGATGATTGAAGTCATGGGCGTCGATACTTACGTAATACCCATTCATCAGGGGGGGGGGGGATGGATGAATGAATCATCCCCCCCTGATCAATGGGTATCAATGACATATCGACGCCCGTGACTGAAGTTGTGCTTGGACTGCTTGGAGAGAAGATCATGATGCATGGTTGGCATATGAGTGGAATGTGCAGAATGACGGTGGTACAGTGGAACCTCGTTATAACGAGGTCCTTGGGACCATGAAAATTACCTTGTTATATCAGGTTTTGTCATTATATCAGGGTAAAAAAACAAAGAAATATAAAGGGCTGGGACCAGCAAAATGACCTTGTTATAACGAGGGTTTTGTTATCCGACCTCTTTATAACGAGGTTCCACTGTACAATAAAATGCCCACAGTGTTAGGGCATAGATATGGATGTAACAGGTCATTAGAACGTTGATTCATATTCTAAAATAATTCTAATCATCACAGGAAAACATTAATTTTTAATCTATAACCAACCATAGGTATAACCTGTATAATATGATATCATACCTTTTTATAATGTTTTATGATAGGTCTTCATTATGTGTGAAATTTTCCATCATTGAAAGAAGTTAAAGTGGTCAAATAAAAAATATAAATTTACTCGAAAAGTCCAAAAGTGGATTTAGCGCCTTTTGGAATTAAAATCTTCATTTAAACCCATCTTCTCTTCAATTCCTGTCAAAAGTATACATGCACACACATCCACAAACAATTTAACATACTTATTTGTTTGAGGATGTTAGTAGACATGATTTCATGAATATTGATGGTGAGTTTTTTTTCTAGTTCGACCACGTCCCAAACTGATCCAAATTGCTAAATAATTGAAATTTGTGTTCAAAACAGGCTGCCAAAAAGAACAAAACTTGCAGATTTGTCTTATTTTCATAGAGACCCATCAGCATGCTGCATTGTTTTACAATTGATCGGATATTTTTACTTTAATTCGAGACACTCATAAAAGTGTGCCCATTCCCATCCCACATACTGTACACACATATCAAACTTTCACACATTGTTTTGCTGTAATGTGAGCAAATTATCTTTATTACCAAAAAATAAAAAAAACATAGCAATCAGCTTTTTTTCAGTCTGAATTTCGTAAACAAACTACATGTAGTAGCCAAGGTAAAATTCACATGTAAGATAGTCATGAAAATGGATTATTATGGAATTTACTCACTCCATAAGTAAAATATTCCCAAAATAATCAGCAGATGGAATGTAAGAAAGATGTGACCATAATGGTATTCCTGTGCTGAAGGAGATTTGCAGAGAAATGTTACTTTGAAAATGTTATAAATAGTCTGTACAGCCTACAGGTTAGAAGTGCCAGTAGATGATCGTGATGCGAAGGCTTCCTGAAGCCTGTATATGAGTCTGAAGGGAAGGTTGCCCTATCCATCGTTACGGCGCAGGATGGTAGTGGCACTCTCACCTGGCACCCCAGATAACCCCAACACCACCGTGCCATTTGCCTATAGGCAGCATGATTGTTTCTCCTGGGAAAAGAGCAATATAAAGAGAAAAGAAAAGTTTGTGAGAAAGGGTATTACAAAAATCTAATTGTATGACCCATATGAGTGCTTATTAATCAGTTGTTATTAATACAATGTGTAATATACAGGGTCTTGTATAGTAGTTCTAAATGTCTTTATGCACATGGACTGTATCATAGGTGTACCCGGAGGTGGAGGAGGGGTGACCAAAAATTACTGTTTGGGGGGTTTGAACCCCCCCTTTTCAACGTGCATATAATCTTGGTCTTGCCCCCGCCCCCACCCCCCCCCCCCCCCCCCCCCCCACTAACAGAATTCTCAACCAATGGTCTTCGTGTCAAAAAGTTTTGAAGGTACTTCGTCTCAGCTTCAAAGATTTTCTACGAATACCCGTCCCCCCTCGCTAACAGAAATTTGGCTGACGACATAACCCCCCCCCCTTGAAAATATCATGGGTACGCCACTGCACTGTACATATCAGGCATGGTTAAAAGTACATTTACAATCTTTAAAAAGTCCAACCTACTCATTAACTGATGCGTTCATCTTCGTATCCTTCCCGTAGATATTGTTGGCGGAACTGATAGTATGCAGTCTCCAGCACTGCATGCAAATTCCTAAAACCTGGGTGCTCTGTGATGCAGTCCAGGGTCTTCTCCACCACCTGCAGGATCTCCTTGCAACATGTGAACTATTTCACCGTCGGCATGGCCGAGCAGCCTCCAGCACATGAACACCTGCAAATTGTAGAAATGTGCAAATTGATAGCTTATTTATACCTCTTCAGTATAGCAAATTATAGTCCATATACCGTATATTGCAGTAGTGTTTGAAGCTTGAGCAACAGAGCGAGCCTCTAAACATACTAAATGCTGCTTCAAAATACATTATCTTTAACAGTCCTATCATCATTTAGTACTTTATATCTTGTGTCTGTTGCAGCGTAGCTGTAGTGATCCCCTTGTAGTTGTAGGGGTGCGTTGGCCTGTGCCCCGCCCCTATGCCGGGCCGACTGCGCTAGCTCAATAAGGCCATGCAACGGGCACAGGTAATTGAAATCAGTACAGTATCAAATCGTTCGGATCACCTATAGTATCCGATTATGCCCATGCTTATCAATTCTATCCAACGATCAGTTTCTCTGCTATTATAGATTACAAAAAAAGCAGTTAATATCTTACGATAATATCATCATAAATTGTAAAATTGAAACTCACCAACTGTTGTTTCCAATCCTATTTTCCTGGTCGGCCTGCTGAGTGCTGGTAGTGACTGGTACTCGGAAGCTTTATCACGATCGCCGGTACGCGTATCCGCCGAGGCTACGGGTGCATATTAGTACGGCTGTACACCCGCTGGTCAGAGTTGCAGCTGCATCGCCATCTTCCTCTTCCACCTCAAAATGTAACATTTCAGCATCTGATATATCACTCCCAATGTCATAGTCTTGCTCGTTATCACTGCCTGATAAATCACAGTTGAATTCATCTATTGGGAATTACATTTATTTGCTAAATTAAACAATTTTCCTTGAGTACTTCAGCGAGAACATGTACTATAGTACACAAACGATGCGAGCTGCGAGAATGTAAACAAGACAGGCTCCTGCAATGACGTCACAGACCTCACGTAATTTATGCAGACTCGAAGCTGCTCTTGAACAAATTTCACGGGTCGTTCCCGATAGAGATATTGGAGTCAGATTTTTTTGTAATGCGTTTTTTTCGAAGAAAAACTCTTGTCATTATCGAATTCTGCGTGGAAAACTATGTTAGAGTGTTGAAAAGTCAAATTTTGCTCCTTTTTGACCGCAAAGGCCCTTTTAAACAAAAACGACCTGACCAAAATTACTGTTCTTGGTATCGTTTTTCATGGGAAAGGACACCCTATCCGATGAACATAAACAGTGTGGTATTATATTTTGGGAAGTGCCCCGTTCCGTTTTTGTTTGGGCCACCCTGTATATCCATGATTATTACGATATTTGACAAATCAAAACCCATTTCATTATTATTTTACCATGAGCATGATAAGCCAAACAACACGATACAAGAGAAGTGTGAAAGCTGCAATGGATCACTGTAATGCATGTGTGAGGCAGCGCAAACCCTGGCCTGACATTTCAATGACCTCATAACATAATAGGCTAGGAACATGACGGGTGGTAATAATCCCACATCTTAAACCTGTCTGGTACAAAATACCTATATATTATCCGTAACAATGAGCTTGGTTGAATCATTGTCTAACCCCCACACCACACCGTCGTCTATTATAATGAAATAACAGATTCGAGCTCCGAGTGGAATCAGGTTTTTTTGTATTGGTCCGTTAGCTCAAATGACTTCCACTCGGGGGAGGGGTTAGTTCAATTAAACCACCGTTAATTTTATATTATCAAAATATAAAATATAAACAAACAAATCCAAAAATAAAGTGCTTGGACACGATTTAAATTAAAATGTCACTTGGCAAATATTTATTTAACGATATTATACATGTCGGGATTACAAATCCCATTCAATCAATTTCAACTAAAGCAAACTTATCTAATTAGCAGACTTAAATATCAATATAAATCAACCAGTTGCAATAAATATTATAGCAAGACGTTCCTTGAAGTTAAGGATCAAATTATTATATTACCTACTTAATTTATTACTAAAATGCTTATACCAAGGTCTTAGGGGGAAGGGAAGGGATATGTTAGGGGAATGAAATTAGTATATGGTGGCCACTTAGCTTAATATATATTTCGGTCGCGGACTCCGACGCGCTTGTAGGGTCGATGAGCTGGGATGGCGCGACGGCTCGAGGACTGGACGGGTGCGACGACTCGGGGACGGGTACGACTTCGGGCTCGGCTCGACGTCGGGACGGGGCTGGTTACGGGCTGGGCAACTTCGGGACGGGAAAACGCCGGAACGGCCTGGAACTCTTTGGCACAACTGTGGCAACCGGTTTGTTGCTGAAATAAGCTGGGGAGCCGTGAGCAATAATGGTTTGCTCTTCGGCAACAGTTCATTCCTTGAATTGGCAGCTTTAAATATATTATCCTTGGCGCACTGTTCTCCTTGAATTAGCAGCTTCAAGTATATTATCCTTGGCGCAAAGTTCTCCTTGCAATTTAGCTCCCGTTGCTCCAAAGAAATGTCCAAATTATAACTTGTAGATATTTGTAGATTAATAATTAGTCTGATGAGGATGGTAGATGACGGGGAAACAGGGGTGGGATGAGAGCTAACTGCTCTTGACTACCTTTCTACTCCTATGCTATTCGTGTAACTCATGATAAATTTCCTATTACATTACCTTTTATATGGGCCCTTAACTACATAAGTCTATGGGGATAATATTCTACCAGTCATTATTTAGGAACAAAACATTATTGGTTAAAACAAGGGTGGGTTGGACCGACCAAAATATTACTTATTCTAATTGGTCAACTCTTGGTTTTAGCCACACCCAAAAAGGTGACTTGGGTCTTATTATATAACTTCCCCCCTAATTTACCAGAAAGAGCCAAAATCAAAAGTCAAATAAAGTATGCATCCTGTCTTCCCCCAAGCAAGCTGTTGGTTAATACCAGTGTAAACATAACGTAGCCAGCCCTAATTGTGTAGGGAGAAAAGTCACCCTTTCCCATAACATAATATTAATCCCTGGCTGGCAGTGACCCCTGGTGCTAAATAAAAAGCTTAATTATTCTAAAGTCTCCTTGGGTAGGCCTAATCCCCTTTATCAGCATATGTTTTCCCCTGTATTCTTAATTACTTACAGGAAACAGTATTTCTCTCAATCGTGGGAAAAAGGGGCAAAACTATAACTTATTACCAAAAGGTCTTAACACTGCTACCTCTTTACTTCCAAAAGGGCCTAGATTCTACCTCGCTACATCTTCCCCTCCGCCACTGAATGGTGACCTCGCCATTCCCAAAAATATAATATATTACACAACACAACGCAAAATTAATAATAACTACAACTGCCTCTTCTAAACAAATGGGGTTTTGCCAAATGACATCTTCCTTACTACTAAAACCAAACTCAATTGATGCTTACTGCGCTCATATAAGATATATGAAGGCAATAGCATATGGCATAATTATACTTAATGACCAAAGTATTCTATGTACACAAGTCATAGCTTACTACATAACAAAAAGGCGACTAAACTCCATCTATAAATCTACCTCTGAAAATGACCGTCCAAAACTAAATTAATCACTATGACAACATAAGATTCAATACGAAGTGGATTCCATCATAAACATATTCAACTGTGAATAATGTGTTGACCAATTGGTCATCTGTCCAAAATATCAGTACAAAAGTAAACCGTTTCAAACTACCTCAACCAGCTTATCATAAAGTTTTTGAAGGAAAAATCAAGCTAAATTCAAGATTTTCCTTATCGATATCTGACCACTAACGAAACTAAAGTATATCATAAATCATCCAAACCTTAAAATAAATCAAATGCACGCCTATATGCAAATAATTACAAAAAATAATATCACGTCGGTATATCCTCAGATTCCCAAACAAAATTAAATCAAGCGATATTGTGTCAAAGTACAATATATCATAATATCAGTCATGACTGCATCTAAATGCAAAGATACAAAATATATAGTAAGAACTACATTTATTTTACTATCTCTTCCCTACCAACCCATCTAATGTCTCAAATAAAACTAATCAAACCAAAACATCTCAACCTCTATAGATAAAATTAAAGTGATATTCTCTAACCTCAAACAAAACAATAATGGGTATGTTTTCCTCACAAAGAAAACAGAGATAAGAGATGTGTCACTTCATGTGCACATTATAACAATAACAATATGGTGCAATTAATGCATGAATGGGACTCAATAATCCACAAACCATATCAAACAACTGAGGGTGGAGTATTCATCCACTCTTCATCAAAATACAAGTAATTAGCACTTGTACCAATAATAATAACTTAAACAACATCGCATCCTCTATTTACTTATAGTAAATGTCACCAACATATTCTGTTTAATATGTGCGCATTTTTCTAACCTATCTTCAAGACTTCAACATCAAACAACCAATACAAAATCACTTAACTAAATTTGAAACCTAAATAGTTTGCACAACTGATCTGCATAGAAACATACACAGATGAAAATAAGATAACGAGCTGTCACCTTCAGGTTGACAAACTAAACAAACAAATGCCAGGAAACATATGGGAACATCTTCCATGCCCAAGTACATCCTTACTCAACATTCTACAAACGAGCAACCACATTTCAACATAATTTCACCAAAATTACAACGATAGTGGGCGCCTAGAATCTTTCTTGGATTCTGGCTTCCACATCAGTATCCCGACTTCCAACTCAATCTCAACTAAAACTATTTAAAAAATAAAACATCTTCACCTCTCTCTTTCATAATTACTAATTAACATCATCAACCAATATCATACATGTACACGTATGTCTACCTACCTACATATTATATTCATCACTTTAAAATGTCTGGCTCAAGGATATCATGTACTTGATCATCCTAAGAGAGTTAACTATTTACCCTGGTCTATATTCAATACATCCCTAAACTACTATTACAACATACATTATCTCACTTAACTACAATTATACTCTCGAATTCCCACTCAAACCAACTAATAAACAAATAAAATTGTGTCTCGACTCACTGCTCGGAAACGCTTTCCCTAGCATCATAATTACATATCGCATGAATTCATTGGCGCATCCACAATCACACCAATCGAACAATTGCAAACAAAGAAATACATTTCACAACACGAACATACATTTTATTAATAACTGACTACGTAAAAACTAGGGGGGTAACTCTTAATAGTTTTTAGCAAATTTATGTCAGTCATCCTACTTTAAAATAATAGGTCACACTTACTGAATGCGCCAAACCCTTTACGACAATACTCTATGGCATGTCCTCCTCTATTAGAGAGGCGGCGGAATAACATTACTGAAGTACCTAATTACTACCTTACTTCTACTTTTAAATTTTAGCAATCAAACTTGTTTCAGTCCAAAGGCAGGGCACAGGCATCTTAGAGACCACCGATCAGGTGCATCTAACCTTACCATTTTTGGTGAGGCAGCCCATAAAGCGCTTCCTCCTTTAAACACAAGTCCTCAACATAAAACAAAATACATTAACTGATCACGTAAAACATGCACCACACATACGTATAAAAGTGGAATATAGCCAATGAAAAACAATTAAAATGCAAGCATTTTGCCAGAAAGAGAGCTCCAGAACATGAAACATAGACACAAGTCAAAGTCAAGTCCATATCCAACAGGGTTAAATCAACCACCGAAACCTAACATTTCTTAAGTCTAATCCTTTCCCTATAGTAGAAATAACATGAAATGTTATACACAAACTTTCGAATCACACTCCCCAAATCACTCACACAATTAACTGCTTTTGATTGGACACCTGGAAATTCAACCTCGGAATCCACACACGGGCCAGGAGCTGACACCACCAACAACACAAACACAAAGGACAGCAACATCCTCATTCCGGCATGTATTCCTACAAATCAGTTGTGCACCAAACTAATTGTCTACCAAATGAGTGGCAAACAAAGCAACAACAAAAAATGTACAATACTACAATGATCAACTTAATGAATCTTAAACTACAGTCGTACAAGCACTTTTTACTGACAGGGACTGAAAATCAAACCTGTATCTCTTTTTACTAATTTTGGGGTGCGTTTCAGCTTTTTTTGACAAATTAAAATCAAAACCCTACTAAACTCGTGCTGATAACGCGAATGTCATGAGTTCCGTCTAACCCCCACACCACACCGTCGTCTATTATAATGAAATAACAGATTCGAGCTCCGAGTGGAATCAGGTTTTTTTGTATTGGTCCGTTAGCTCAAATGACTTCCACTCGGGGGAGGGGTTAGTTCAATTAAACCACCGTTAATTTTATATTATCAAAATATAAAATATAAACAAACAAATCCAAAAATAAAGTGCTTGGACACGATTTAAATTAAAATGTCACTTGGCAAATATTTATTTAACGATATTATACATGTCGGGATTACAAATCCCATTCAATCAATTTCAACTAAAGCAAACTTATCTAATTAGCAGACTTAAATATCAATCTAAATCAACCAGTTGCAATAAATATTATAGCAAGACGTTCCTTGAAGTTAAGGATCAAATTATTATATTACCTACTTAATTTATTACTAAAATGCTTATACCAAGGTCTTAGGGGGAAGGGAAGGGATATGTTAGGGGAATGAAATTAGTATATGGTGGCCACTTAGCTTAATATATATTTCGGTCGCGGACTCCGACGCGCTTGTAGGGTCGATGAGCTGGGATGGCGCGACGGCTCGAGGACTGGACGGGTGCGACGACTCGGGGACGGGTACGACTTCGGGCTCGGCTCGACGTCGGGACGGGGCTGGTTACGGGCTGGGCAACTTCGGGACGGGAAAACGCCGGAACGGCCTGGAACTCTTTGGCACAACTGTGGCAACCGGTTTGTTGCTGAAATAAGCTGGGGAGCCGTGAGCAATAATGGTTTGCTCTTCGGCAACAGTTCATTCCTTGAATTGGCAGCTTTAAATATATTATCCTTGGCGCACTGTTCTCCTTGAATTAGCAGCTTCAAGTATATTATCCTTGGCGCAAAGTTCTCCTTGCAATTTAGCTCCCGTTGCTCCAAAGAAATGTCCAAATTATAACTTGTAGATATTTGTAGATTAATAATTAGTCTGATGAGGATGGTAGATGACGGGGAAACAGGGGTGGGATGAGAGCTAACTGCTCTTGACTACCTTTCTACTCCTATGCTATTCGTGTAACTCATGATAAATTTCCTATTACATTACCTTTTATATGGGCCCTTAACTACATAAGTCTATGGGGATAATATTCTACCAGTCATTATTTAGGAACAAAACATTATTGGTTAAAACAAGGGTGGGTTGGACCGACCAAAATATTACTTATTCTAATTGGTCAACTCTTGGTTTTAGCCACACCCAAAAAGGTGACTTGGGTCTTATTATATAACTTCCCCCCTAATTTACCAGAAAGAGCCAAAATCAAAAGTCAAATAAAGTATGCATCCTGTCTTCCCCCAAGCAAGCTGTTGGTTAATACCAGTGTAAACATAACGTAGCCAGCCCTAATTGTGTAGGGAGAAAAGTCACCCTTTCCCATAACATAATATTAATCCCTGGCTGGCAGTGACCCCTGGTGCTAAATAAAAAGCTTAATTATTCTAAAGTCTCCTTGGGTAGGCCTAATCCCCTTTATCAGCATATGTTTTCTCCTGTATTCTTAATTACTTACAGGAAACAGTATTTCTCTCAATCGTGGGAAAAAGGGGCAAAACTATAACTTATTACCAAAAGGTCTTAACACTGCTACCTCTTTACTTCCAAAAGGGCCTAGATTCTACCTCGCTACAATTGCATCACAGGTGTTCATAAAACATGTAAGCAACCGTTATATGTAGTTTGGCTGGAATTCTCCCCAAAGAGTCGAAAAAGAGTATTTCAAATACAGGTTAACGCTTTGTGCTTAAATTGTTTCCATTACCAAGGTAATACAAGCGTGATAAGGCGCAACGAAATAATGACTTACCATATTAGGCTCAATACTGTACATATTTAAAATAATTCCATTTATTATTGTTACATATTTTAGAGGCATATTTATACTTATGTTGGTGCCGGTATTGGTTATTACACATAATACAGTCCAGCATGTGGCATATTTTCTGTTATTTTTGTATTTATGTCTGGTTGTTGGTTCCTTTTAATCCGTAGTTGAAGTCACGTGAAACATATATGATGTGCAAAGCCATATCCTCCTACACTGTGTGTTCGCAAACACTTAATATTATCATGATTATGGTCTATCAGATTCTGTTTAGTTGTACTTATATGTAGTATTAGTGGCATGGTCGTCTGCCTGATTGTTCGGGAAGGGGATAAGGGGGGGGGGGGGGAGCAGGCGAATTATAAGGGGGTTGAGGGCAGACCTTGTGTATTATATTTCACAGATGGTGCCTTTATGTTTGCTTTGTCAAATTAGTGGGGGCACTACCCCCCGCCCTCATCGTAGCAACGCCACTGTGTATTATTGAAGGTGTCGCATGGATGGTTGCAATGAATTTGAACTTAGTTTTATTCAACAAATTTACTTTTCTACAGAACGCCTAAAGACTGACATTAGGGTGAACAATTATACTGAAAGCATTGAAATCATGCAAAAAGTATTTCAATAGTGAACATACTCGGTCTGATTATCTGCCTTATGTATTTACTGCGGTTATGAACCACGCCACCATTACTAGTGAGCTTGATGTGTACAGATTATAGTCCCTGTTCCAGTCAGTGGCACTGCACTATACAACATCAAGAGCTTTATTCCGAAAAAAACGCTAAATCCACTTTGCATACGAATACGTGCCTTCGCAGTTGTTGCGATTGCAAGATCACGTGACAAAATTCTAGTACGGCCGGATCGCCAAACGACGTAGCAGCCGCCGCTTTGTGTATAATGTCAATGGACTCTTTAACTTCCTGGCATGACACCCGAAACTAAATGAAGATATTTATTCAAGAATATTAATTTCATGACACTTTCAGTGATTATTATGCAAAGAGAACAACATCTGTCTAACATTTCCAACAAATTCGATCATTTCTGTCACATTGTAATGCAACAAACTGAATTGTAATGAACATATTTCGAAACTCGAATGCCACTTATAATCACACGGCTGGCGGCACACTGCATTGCATGCAATCAAGCTGCATGCAGATCAAGCACTCTCTGCATTGTGCGTACATGTACCCGGGTCGTGCTATGTTTCGCTCGGGAAACTGCAACAAACACAGTCTCAAATGAAGGGTAAGAATTGTCTTTGTATGGAAAAGCATTGAAATGTATTTTAGATATTCCACACTAAGGGGAAATCATATCAAGTTTGTCAGAAATGAATACTAAGTAGTTAAATTTGGGTTTGATCGGGTTCTTGATTTCGTTCTGCAAAATACGAAACACGAAACCATTGGGCCCAATTGCATATGTTTGAGTGCAATGTACGGCGCGGCAGGAAGAAAGGAGAGTTATTTTTGTCAATCAAAATCGAGTTGTATCCTTGAATTTTAAACTAACGATCGTATTCCTTGAATTATCTGAAAATGTATATTGTTCTCGATATATGTTAGGCAATGACAGTGTTATAGAGTTGATATTCATGAATAAATATCTTCATTTAGTTTCGGATGTCATGCCAGGAAGTAAAGGGTCCATTGACATTATACACAAAGCGGCGGCTGCTACGTCGTTTGGCGATCCGGCCGTACTAGAATTGTGTCACGTGATGTTGCAATCGCAACAACTGCGAAGGCACGTATTGACTTCATGATATCAAAACACTGAAATATTACAAACTTACAAAATCAAAATTAAAACATAATACAGAGTCTATTTCCATATGCCCATGTTCAAAATTGGCAAAAGAAACCAACGTTTTTGTTTTCAACAATTAAAAAGTGGATGTAGCGTTTTTGTTAAATTAAGACCTCTTAATAATTTCCGTATACGGTGATGCGTATTGTATGCCAATCCTAATATTGCACTCATATTCCGGCAATGTGCAATGATGAAGCCAGATCCTCTCATTCCAGTGAGAAATCATCTAGAATTGGGGGAATATAAGAACTCTTACTTGTAAAAGGCGGGGTTTGTATGTGCCTCCGAATGCTTTGATTATGGGATAACAATAAAGCGCTATTAACCTTAGTTTATTATATCATCATTATCAGTGTTAGTATGAATTGATATTATAAATTTTAGTTTTGGTATACTTATCATTGTCATCATTATCACCATCATCGTCTTCATCATTATCATCATTATCATCATAATCAACAGTATCATCATCATTATCACCATCATCATCATCATTATCACCATCAACATCCTCCACCCCATCTTCATTTCTTCGCTTTCCTTTCCATATTTTCCCTGGTTTGTTCACAAGTTCATATTTTAAACAAACGTTCTCATATAATTATTAATCTATGCTGTATCCCATTTATGTATTGTATATAATATATTCTAGTTTGTTTGTTTTCTGCTTAGCCGGCTAAAAATAAATTGTAATTAACAACACAGTAAATATATACAGCAATGTTTAATAGTGTAATTCATGATTTACATTTATTGCACATTCTCATCCTCTTCACAAGATTTCTGCATTACAATATAATACACACACGTTAAATGCAATGCAATAAACTGACAAAAGGTGTACACAAAATTAAATAATATAAACAACAACTGTTCAATATCACCTCATTAAACACATCAACATACTCTATACACGTTTATAATGCATACAGGTTGTACAAGTATTAATATTTCATTAATATACCACTAAGCATATTTTCAGATAAGACTATAAACCCAGTCAGGAAATTAATGTTATTTTGCGGATATCATTATCACATTGTTGGACATAATAATATCATTGATAATCGGACTACATACATTATTTTCATAATGGGATAAGCAAAATAGAATAGAAAAAACGTATATGGAAACAGCCGGCAGATGGCAGCAAAACAAAATTAGTGTGTCCAGTTTACTAAATTTATTCATGTTTTCATATTCATGTACTGCAGGGATGTAGAAACCCCAACATTTTCGCAAACGAGTCAATACATTGTGTATTGATGTGATCCATTATGTCCACTCAAAGAATAAAAGTTCCAAATTAACTTCATCCCCGTTCCCTTCGAGATTCTGACATCTCGATCTATACTTTCTACATAGCCCACCCGGTTCCCGTAGTCAAGGGGTTGCAAATAGGTATCTGGCAACGTATTGCCATAATATATGTGTACACAGTTGGAAAGCTACAAGGAAGTTTTTAAAAGTAAGATATTTCAATCATAAATACCTCAATAACGAAACTCATTGATGCTTATAATCGTAATACAGTGTACAAAATAATGCAACAAGGTTAATGCGACCAACCAAAGCTCTCTTTAAGTTGTGTCGATGTTGACATGTTTCAAGCCACGTAGCTAGCCAAAACAAAATATACAGAAAAAATACAAATCGAACAAGAAATATGAAATAAATAATATTCATGTTCATATAGGCATGCATACAAAGTTAGGTAAATATATACGATAAGTTATTATTCTAGTCGATGTCGTGCCTTTTGATAGATTATTTAGATTAACATATGCATAGAAACAATGACTTGTTATTTAATACACAGAAGTATTGAATACATACAAGGATGAATAAGCAAAGTATAAACACACATGAATAAGTAAATACATACGCAAAACAAGACGTTTATCAATAAATACATACTAAGCTGCTAACAAGCTGCTGCTATACATGTCCATACAAACATATTTACATAACAAAGGCCTATGAATGTATACGATACAGACACACATAATATATTGTAAGACATCGCAATTTAATAAAACTGGGTTAACCCGTTCCCTAGTTTATACAATTCCCATGGAATTCATACAGGGACAAAAAACAATCTCGTATGCAATAGGTTAACACGGTTGAGTGGTTAATATTGTAGTCGATTTAGTGCATTTTTATAATTTATTTAGACACACAAATACCAAGTCCATGCACACACCCGTAGACAAATGCGCGTAATGATTGGAATGCGTACACGTGAAACAAATATTATATATACATATATCATACACACTGAACACACATATACTGTATAATATTGTAAGACCTCGAAGTTCAATGAACTGGGTTAACCCTAAAAAGGCCGGGTTATTTGAGGTCTTCAGCAGGCCGGGAGGGGGGCCATTATGGCCCCCCACCCCCACCGTCCCCCCCCCCCCCCCCCTATGATCGCCGTGAAAAATTGCACGCATGATAAGTGATGTGTATAGAATACAATGGTAATTTAAATTGTTTGAAAAATTCATTAATTTGCATATTTATGGTAATTTATGCAAATAATGTCATGAAATTCATATTTTTACCCATAAACTATATATTCTTCATTATTAAACTCTGGTCTTCACTACATATATTCTTTAGAGCATTTGGAATAATATTATACGACAACAAAATTTGGAAGAGCCAGGTTCTTCCTTATATTTTCTATTGTTTTTATAATTTCTTATGTATTTCTTTGGTTGTTTTTACTTATGTATTTTATTTTATTTTTATTTTTTATTTCTAACTATAATTCAACTATTTTGAACCCCAAACCAACATATAAAATGTAAACAAGACCAAATAACCAATGATATACCTCCTTTTACGAAAACTGATATTTCCATATGTTTTGTACACAAATCACGAAATTGAGCAATTTTCGGGCTGACATGCATAGACAAAAGGTCACGTGACTTCGTAACGGTAGGTCCGATTTTCAAAATGTTTGTTTTAAAATATGCGCAAGACCCAAAAAAAAAAAAGTTACCAAACAGCGGCGCGTCATCTTACCGCGTTTTGGAGCAATAAAACAAATCGCGGAGGGGGAGGGGGCCATTATGGCCCCCCGGCCTTTTTAGGGTTAACCCGGTTTCTGGTTTCTGCAATCCACATGGAGTTAATACAGGGTCCACCAAAATCTCGTATACAATATTTAAACAGTGTTACTGGTTGACAGCGGGGATGATGGCGAGTAGTGTACCATAAATTATGGCAAAAGAAATTTAAATAGGCAAGATAATAACTTTGTCCTTCAGTTAACACAAACCTTAAATGATCACATAAAGTATGTGGGAATACACATTACATAGGCATGATTAGAAATAAAACACAATAATGAATACAGTCATGTTATTCAAGTAATATTTCGGAATGTTTAACGCTATGTTTCCCAAATCCCTGATAACGCATGCCTTCCATGACTTACGGTGTACAATTAAATGGCAATGGCCACATTACAGATAATGGTGAGTATTGGTCAAACTTAAGTTTAGTAACCAAAACCTGCACGATTACGGTACAAACTAATATTTATTACTTCACCATGCTCGAAAAGTATGCACAATTACAAACGACAAAGTAAAACCTCTGTTATCATTCAAAAATAGCCGTTACAACTCAAGTGTCAAATTAACTCTAGCGCGAAGCGATAGCGTTCTAGGTCCTAATACGGGACTGCAGTGCGCGGTACGGTAATACATGTATAGTATACTGTAGTACCGTGCATATTCATGTGTAACCGCAATCCCCGTTCGTTCGTCTTTCTAACACACGGATAGAAGTCCATGAGGCGCATAATATCACTGATTTTTTGCGGAATGGAGGGGAAAATCATAATTTGAATCCACCCTATAGTTGGATCACATATCGGAGAGTGAATTGGTGGTAAGTACCGTATCATACGTATAGTTTTAAGCACAATTAGCGTGCACAAACATATCTATTTTCAGTCCTGTATTAGGAGCACCTAGAACGTTAGGGCCTCGAGCTAGCATTCTCTAAAAAGTGATACCCGGGCGTCAATCCTTTTATAACATATTTTGAAAGCAAATTTCACAACAATGAAAGCATTTGAAAGGGAATTATTATTATTTCCCATGTTTTTTTCGATGATCTTTCATTTGGAATTGAAATCAACCAAATCCGTTACAATTTATTTTGGGGGGGCACTTTGGAAATTACCAATACTCACCATTACCTTTAATACAGTATGATGACCTCATATATAACACGCTACAGCAAAACCCGGCACTTGTTGGTTATTCATGTTATAACGAAATGGGCATTTTAAGTTCACATAATGTGCGTAAAAGGCCAATGATTGTAACATTGAAACATTGTCTTATATATATGTATATATTTTGTATAAATAAATTAACTTAAAAAGTCCTCGTCGATGAAATAGAAAAAGAGAGCTACTTTTTTGAAGAGAAATAAACCAGTCGAAAGTAATTGAATAAAGACTTTACCAAGGAATTCTAGCGTGTTTCCGAGTTTATTTTATTGACTTTCTTTATATATATTTGTATATATACAGCGCGAGTAAAAAAAAAACGAAACCGGACTTTGATAGCTTATAAATCCCCAATTACAATCATATATATGTTGATATTGATATCATGTTAAAGCTTGGGAAATTGCCTTTAAAATGATGCATCACACATTTTGATCACTTTACGCATCATTGAGCAGGACCTTATTATCCAAAGTCATGCAAAAACTACCCGTGTCCAAGTTTGCCGTTGTCTTGTTCTAAACACAACAAAAAAAAGTAAGTTCCCCCTAATCAAAATAGCATAACTTTTTAACAAAAAGGTTTTGAGCAAAATAACTTGGCAGGATTGTTCCTACACTTATTGACTAACTTATATGCGAAAATAAAATTGGTCCGTCGAGTCATGCATGAGTGAGCGCACATTAAAGACAACATTGTCACTTTTTTTTACTCTAGTGACTTTTGAAAAGTGACAATTTTGCCTTTAAAGGGGTAGTTTAGTTTTGGTAGAGAGGGCGCTGCACATCACACTTTTTTTTTGTGAGGTACTGAAAAACTGAGTGTCGAATTTGAGAGAACATGCAATTTTAATGGCAGAATAAACTTTATTTGGTCAAAATCGACCCAGAAACGGCTGAAATATCAATAAATATATCTGATCTTATAATTATTTGGGGCCCAAATAATTAGATGTTTTTTTCAAAAAATTTAAAAAATGCTTGGACTTTTTCAAAAAATTTCAAAAGCGTTTTTTAAATAGTTGTTGATGATCTCTCTATTTAATCATTATTTCAATAAACCTTCACATGCATAATTTTGTAGGAAAAATGATTGAAACCAATGCCTTTCTGGAAAGCGCCCTCTTGTGTTTTAATGGCTATTTTTGAATGATAACAGGCTTTTTACTGAGTCATTTGTAATTTTGTATACCTTTCGATCATGGTAGAGTTATAACGATTAGTTTATAATGTTACTGTCCAGGTTTGGTTACTAAAGTTCAGCCTTACCAAAACTGTACTACTCCTTTAATGTGTGCTCACTCATGCATGACATGGCAGATCATCCCATTTCCACAGAGAAGTTAATCAATACGTGTAGGAACAATCCTGCCAAGTCATTTTGCTCAAAACCTTTTCGTTTTTACGCAATTTTGATTAGGGGGACTTAGGTTTTTTGTTGTGTTTATCATGAATGAATGCGTCTGTTTACGTTTTTTTCTTCAAATGAACATTTCAAGAATATCCTTTGGTGAATCATAACAAAATATCAGGTGGTTGCCAGTGTTTTCATGTTTATCAGGGTGGAAGGGGATCACACACTGTCCTCACATCAGCAACCACACTGTTTGGAGGCAGGGTCCCCTAAATTGGACATGCAGGATGAAGTTATCTTTGACAATCAAACAACAAATGCAACCATTCACAAAACAAGAACACTGCAAACTTGGACACGGTAGTTTCTGTATGCCTTTGGATAATTAGGTCGCGTTCGGTGAAGCGTGAAGTGATCGGAGTGTATGATATATCATTTTAAAGGACATTTCCCAAGCTTTAACAGGATACCAATATCAACATATATACTTGTATATTTGTTGATTTATAAGCTATCAAAGTCCGGTTTCGTTTTTTTTTTACTCGCACGGTATAACTTCGCCAATTAGTGATCAATTTGTAAGTCTAGAACAAAACATCAAATGAAAGCTTGTGATGAGGCCTGTGTAATGGTATGAAGATCTCCGTTTTCATTGTTTACATACAAGTGCAGGGTTTTGCTATAGCCGGTCACATATAACACGATAAATGGATGATACAGTAGATGCACTTCAATTTCAAGTGATACCAAATCAAGGGACAATGACTCCATAACATCTCTCATTTGTGCATTTTGATAAAGCAACCCTTCAGGGTTCCAGTATAGTTGAGTTTGTCGGCAATGACATGATTATTAGGTAATAAGGAAAGCATAAGTATTGCGTGTATTGTATTAGAATGAGCTAAACAGTTCCACTAGGTGGCATCAACCTACTCAGGATATGTATCGAGTACACACGGGAAGGGGTCTATATATGGATAAAGCGTGTTACCGGTATTACAGGGGTAGTCTAGTTTTGGTAAGGCTGAACTTTAGTAACCAAACCTGGACAGTAACACTGTAAAACTAATGGTTATAACTCCACCATGCTCGAAATGTATACAAAATTACAAACGACTAAGTAAAAAGCCCGTTATCATTCAAAAAGTGCCATTAAAACTCAAGAGGGCGCTTTCTTAAAAGGCATTGATTTCAACCATTTTTCATACAAAATTATGTATGTGATGTTTTATTGAAATAATGATTAAATAGAGAGATCATCAACAACTATTTAAAAAAAAGCTTTTGAACATTTTTGAAAAAGTGCAAGCATTTTTTTAATTTTTTGAAAAAATCATCTAATTATTTGGGCCCCAAATATTTATAAGATCAGATATATTTATTGATATTTCAGCCGTTTCTGGGTCGATTTTGACCAAATAAAGTTTATTCTGCCATTCAAATTGCATGTTCTCTCAAATTCGACACTCAGTTTTTCATTACCTCACAAAAATCTTGTGATGTGCAGCGCCCTCTCTACCAAAACTAAACTACCCCTTTAAAGGATGTAATGTCTCTACTCGGTTAACATCAATATAATTACAAATACATATCACAGGTCTTACATTGAATGCGACAATCATATCTAAAATAATAAAACGTGACAAATTAACAATTAATGCTTAATCAATAATTACAAAATCTATTAGGCATTTGCTACTTCTTAGCTGGGAACGTGAATGTCCAAAATGACGGTATCGATAGCCACAAAAGATACATATGTCAAGAAACAAAATCAAAGGGGTAGAACATTTTTGTTGAGGCTGAACTTTTGTAAGCAGGACCTTCACAATAATATTGCAAACTCATAGTTATTACTCCACCATGCTAAAAAGGTACACAACATTTCAAACCACTTAGTAAAAAGCCTGTTATCATTCAAAACGAGCCATTCACACACAGAAGGCGCTCTCTATAAAAGCATTGGTTTCAACATTGGTTTTCATACAAAATTATGTTTTGTTGAAACAGTCATTTTAATAGAGAGATCATCAAGAACTGTTTACAAACCTCTTTAAAAAGAGAATTCCACCCAAGAAATGTGATGTTTGCTATAAAATGAAGAAATATGAACAATCATGATCGAAAATCTGAGCCAAAACGGTAGAGCAATAAAAGAGTTATGACAGGATGAACTTTGCTCCGATTTCTAGTATCGTTCGCAATTGCTATCGATCGTGACGTCACTTGCGAGCTGCAGCCATTTTGACTTCTACATGGACATTTTACAAAATTTTAATTTTTTCCATAACAAAGCAAATTTATGAGCTTACAAATTCCATTGAGGTTGGCCCATCGATATTCTTCTATGAATTCGTGAAAATAAGCAGAAAAAAAATGTAGCTATGAAAATGAGAAATAAGTGTATTTTCATGTACTAAAGCCATGGTGAGTTGCTCGTGAATGATGTTGCATATGGCGGCTAAACCATCGCTCATTACTACATGATGTTCAAATAGGTTTAACTCCCGTGTTTCTCGTCCGATTTCGATCAAATATTCACCAATTATTCCTCTTGTTCTGCTTATTCAAATAACGAATGGTTTTATCAGGCCCGGAATACCCCTTTAACATTTTGTTTACATTACAAAACAAAACAAAACATCAAAGAAATCGTCGGCACATATTTTTCCCCAATCCGATATTTGTACTTATATTTCAGCCGTTTCTCAACCGATATTGATCAAATTAAGGTTATTCTGCTATTGAAATTGTATGCCAAATACGCGCAATGTTTTGTTATTTTTTCCTTTTGAAACGTTTGAAGTTTTCAAAAAGTAAGATAGATATGCGGGTTCTTAAAGTGACTGGCTTAAGCAAACACGGCACTTGACGGTAATTCATGTTGTGAAGAAATGTGCATGTTTGTGTATACACGATTTATGATTTTAACATTTAAACAATCATAACTTCGCCAATTCGTTAGAACAAAGCATCAACTGAAAGCGTGTGACGGGGCCTTTCTAATGGTGTGGACATTTACATTTTGAGTATAGTTTGAGTAACGACAAGCGCAATGTTTTGCTACAGCTGGTCACACCGGACAGTGGCGTAGATACGCGGCGGGGGGGGGGGGGGGGTGCACTTGCCCCCCTAATAATTTGAAGAAAAAAAAACCAATACAAAACATAAGGGGACATTTATTTGAAAAACAAAGAAATACATAAGGTGTGGCCCCCAACAAACAAAAATTGTGCATGGCGACCCCCCCCCCCCCCCCCCCCCCAATTCAGTATGCCCACGCTACGCCACTGACTCCGGATTATTATATTATAATTTTAGTACTATTTGAAAATGAAAACAAATACATTTATTGTTAACGATAATATTGGCAATTGCTATTGTACGTGCCCAGCGACGACTTGTCTTTAGTACGTACGTAGTAACATCGCGACACACTACTGCATGACAGGGACTTCATTAACTTCACCGATTTCACATCCTGTGTCCTGAATACTTTCGGAGACCATCGAAGAGCTGATGAGGGAACATGTACTGGCCTGAGCGATTGGAGAGATGGTCCCCTTTAATAGCGAGGCGCGTCTAGTTCGGGTCACGGCGAGGCTCAGCTCATTGGTGGGGGATGGTGAATATGCGTCTCTGATTCTAACGAAATAACACAAGATGTTGAACTCTACACAAATGTTTGTTTAATATTACACATACATTATTGGGCATGTTTGTGTTTACATTAATTACGAACGAGTTACATTGCGATACACAGTCTTCTGTGTGACATGGGCCCCGTTGCAGAAAGAGATACAATCGATTGTAAGTTACGATTGATCGTAAGTCAGAAAATTTACGCGTTTCAACCAATCAGATTTCCGAATCTAGAACACGTGATCTGACTTACGAATAATTGCAACTTACAATCGATTGTATCTCTTTCTGCAACGGGGCCCTGGACTTAAAAAAAAACACGGATGTCTTCTCCCGTTTCCCGGAAAATATATATTTTTTTTTTTGGGGGGGGAGGGGGGGGCACACATTATGTATTTAATTGTTTTTTTTCACAGAATTTCCCCCTATAATTTGTATTGTTTTTTTTTCCAAATTATCGGGGTGTGGGGCACGTCCCCCCCCCCCCCCCTGTCGCTACGCCACTGACTGTCGCAGACCGTTGTAGAGCTGATGAGAGCGCATATACTGGCTAGTGCGAAGAGTTATATGCTTCCTATAGTGACGCGCGTTTCGTAAAGGTCACGGTGAGGCTCGACTTATCGATTTGGGAGTCGTATCTAGTCACTGATTGTAAGGAAATTTGAAAGTACTTTCATCACTGGGCTACTTATTTGGTAATCAATTCAATACAATACTGAGCAAAGAGATAGATCAATACATAGTTAACTATGCCATCTGCGATACGTCTACGCTTTGTCATCGAAATGGGGTCCCCTTTGTAAAACAAAAACGTACTTGTTACTATATAAATTAATGGGCGGATGAAATTATGTCACGTTTAAATATAAATGTTGTTATCGTGTTCACACATATTTCATGCATACCGTTTATTACCAATACTGGTAGTACGGACTCACTTGTTCTACAGTACACCCCGTGGCGTAGAGTGGGATGGGTGATGGGGCTCGAGGGGGGTGGGTGGCGCCAAAATAAGACATGTTACATGATACATCAATCAGAGAGAGAGACTTCTTACACATTATGTCAATTAATAATACAATATCATGATAAACTGTATACGAATTATATAATTTATTGTTACAGTTCATCTGGACAGGAAGGACGAATTACCCTTGTTAACATTCGTTTAACCATGTTTATGCAAGATACATGTATTTGGTTTCCAATAGTACACCAGGTTCCTGTGTGCAATTGGTAAAGTTGTCTAAATAACCTTTTGAACAAATACCACCGTAAAATGACATACCAATGATAGTGGTAAAATATTGTATCTAACACTGAACATAAATACATTGCCAGCGAACGTTCCGGTTTTCTTTTTGTGTCTTGTTATAATGTATTGCACAGGAATTAATAACACATGACAAATGTAATCAAATCAATCATAACAGATAATAGAGGAATCCAGTATCTGAATAATACGTTGCGCTCAAATGAACACTCACCCCAACGAACACATACATAGTGCCCTGGCCCTGTGGCTGATCGAGGTGTCGCAGGTGTGTGATCAGTCTGCCGTTGTCTGCTACACCGCAGCACCAGAAGCTGTAACATGAACCAAAAGTGCGCACTACGTTATCAATAACTGTCTTTATGATTTTTTTAATTTGAACATAAATAAATGGGTTATCATTTATCAAATATTCTTTGAAGGATTGTATCTAATAAGTATTCACAGGTATAGCTAAATTAATACAAGATACTTGTTGGTTTATAGGTTGATCAGTCATCAGCATAATGTAGGCTATTTGTCTATGAGTTGGTACATGTCAAACGATATCACATCCAGATTTTCCGTAATGTAGTCTGCGTAATTTACAGCATGATATTCTAACTTAGCATACAACTTCAATATTGATGAATTGTATTGCTAACATAGGATAGGATTCATAAGTACATATTTTCCCATTTGTTTTCTTAAAAGCAGATGAATGCATACTACAAACGCAGTCATGGTATTTGCATGTAATGTTATGTAATGATAAGACTGCATGGTTGGAATACGAATGACGCTTACAATAATTGAGCAGTTGGTTTAGTGCTTAAAATGTAATCGATTCGTTATGCTTGAAAGTAGAACAAATCAATTAAATGTATATCTGATCTTTGTATAAATATGCATGATATACGCCCTCTACACAAGGATACAGAGCATAATCCTCTACTAACACATGTTTATTTTATGTGTTGTTTCGTCTTTATTCAAACAAGCTCATCATGTGAGTGCATTGCTGTATTAGGACCCCCCCCCCCCCCACTCATCAAATAAATCACATTAATACAGTAACATTGACAAAAAATCTCATTCAACACAGCAAGACACTCAAATCGTATAACACGCATCTAAACACACTAGGCACATACAAGCAGTTTCAACAATTATACATGTGAGTTAGAAACACGGTTAGTTATTTTGTTAAGTAATTATTATTTGATTTAAAATAGCTGATTCAAAGTGTGCTTATAATTAATGTGTGCAATTCGTTGTACACCATACTAGTTTGAGTTAGAACTAGGTCAAGTTCACATGTTCAAGACACATTGCTTGCATTCCATTGATGGTACATGTACCGATGCGTGGTACGATTCGTACGCTACTTGCCATTTGCATCGTGTGAAATGTAAACACACACACAATTATTTCTCACATTGATACATTTTCGGTTTGCCAAAATGCACGGTGTATGATATCCAACCTCTGATACTATAATTAAGTGTATTATGGAATATTATATTTGCTTTCTATCCGTTTTAATTTACGCAATGATTCAAGTTTGGTATTACGCTATGTCTTGTTTGTCTGTTTTAAATAAAGGAAATTGTTATATCTATGGATACGACATGAATGGTTATACTAAGTGCACTAAAACACATTTTGGCAAAAGACACCTAATAAGTATAAAATACAATCTTACAATATAGAAGTAAAGTAACTATGCACCATTTTGAACCCGGGATTGTTTTTGTATCTCTTCATTATACGATGTCCCTTCATTATCTAGCATTGCCATCTAAAACACTATTTCATGAAAAAAAAAACATTTCACAAAATACCATCCGCAAAAAAAAAAAACAATATGAACGTAATATTAATTTAAACACAACATTCATTATCAATAATTGCAAAACAAAACAGACGGTGAACACTCACTTTATGATCCGCATAGTGCTGATAGATCTGCACTCCTCCACCAAGCTGACGAGGCCCTCCTCATCGATGACTAGCTCATACAGCTTGATCTCATGCAGTCTGGTGGTCCTGTTTCGCACCGCCTCACTAAGCCTGGTCATGCACGCGGCTGATACTGTGCGTTGATCCGCAAATGAACCATCCAGAGTGATGTGCGTCACCTCCCCTCCTCCGCCCCGGGCGAGACCGGCCGCTATCTGGTCGATGTCTCGCTCTGCGTCATGGTGCTTAACAGTGAGCGTGTTCAAACCAGACAGCGACTCGATCAGTCCGCTGTAGCTATCTGATGTGTTACGCTTAGCCTCCAGTTTACGGACGGACGGGAGGGTAGGCGGGCTGGGAGGGAGAGGGAGGGATGACACACTGGTAATGTCAAGACTGGTGAGTGAGGTGAAGGATTCAAGGCACGACCACAACCTCAGGGACAGGGGTTCGTCTAGCTCGGTGGCATAGATAATGATTTTCGTTATCTAAATGGAAATAAAATGAGGAAACAAGAAAGGTGGAACTAATACAAAATTATTTAAAATTCACTATAAATGGTTCATATTCATACAATGTTGTAAGCATGAACACATGAGATGTATTATTTCATATCTAAATAATACGAAATTAAATTTTCCCTGTTTGTATGACAATGCTGTATCAATAAGATGTTGATCGTTGATCGATGTAGTTATATATCACAGTATGTTTCCCAAATACTTGGTATGTGAATAAAACACGCAATGGGAAACAGAATAGCATTATATTACATCCGTAGTCATGTATTGTGTGGTATCAATGAAACAATAGTTGCCGCCCCCCCCCCCCCACCCCTGATCATTTGTTTTCCCTGCACACCCCCACCCCCCCCCCCCCCCCCCCCCCAATCCACCCAACATCAATAGTTACCAAGTTTATAGCACTGTTAGGTGTACTTGTATGACTGGAGCTTTGGGATCCCCGAAAAGCAGGCGATTTCACTTTGCAGTATCGATTACAATATCATGCACACAGTGGCGTAGCTTTGATTCTTAACTCCAAGGGGGCTACATTTAACCCCTTGACCACGGGAATCGATTGGGTCTATGGGGATTTCATAAACTTGTAGGGAATGGGTTAAATGAAGTTAAATTATTAGGAATTACTATACAAAATGATTTAAAGTGGGATGCTCACATAAAAGACATTGAAAAAAGGGCAAGTGCAAAATTATATATGCTCCGTTCTTTGGTTAAATATGGTCTTCCACAGGAAGACCTTATCACTGTTTTTGTTGGTTATATTCGCCCTCTACTTGAATATGCCAGTCCTGTTTGGAGTGGAGGACTCACACAAAGTCAAAAAGAGAGATTAGAGAGAATTCAAAAGAGAGCATTGCGGATAATTTTCCGTAGGGATTATAATGATTATACAAATGCACTTGAACAATCCCAACTTCAAACACTAGATAAAAGGCGTCAAGATTTATGTGTTACTTTTCTTTCAAAAAACATTATCACTCACCGACCAATTTCAACAATTTCTCCCACAAAAACAATGTACTAGAACACTTAGAAACTCAAAGAAAATTCCGGATTTTAAATGTAAAACAAATCGAATGCAAAATAGTCCTATACCAAATTTGATTCGCCTGTATAACAAAAGCTGATTTGCTCGTGTTCATATTCTTTGTAATATTTTGTAATCGTAATGTTCTGATTTGCGTTCATTCGTTTAATGATTATGTTTATTGTACCAATATGTGTTAAACTATATTTAATTACTGTTTTATTCTTTGAATTTGATCAGTTTATATAGTAGTACATAATTGGACTTAATCATTTCTTTCAAGAATTATGTTCATTAACTGTTTTTTAACTGGTTATGGTATTTATGCAATATTAATAAGGAAACGTTTTTAAATGATCTGTGATTTTTACAATGTATAAATGACAAACTTTTGTAACTCATGTGCAATTCAGTTGTGAAACTGCCATCCATGGAGCAATAAAATACCATTTATCTATCTTCTATCCATCTTAAATTAAAGGGGACCACCAGGCAAAGGACAACACATTATTATATGTTTTGGTACCGTTTTGTGATATCAAATATATACCCAACATTTTGCAAAGGGTTGTGTGATTTATAAACAAAGCAATTAATTTCCACCACTTACGGAACCACGGCTATTTCCTGGTTCCACACGGGCCAAGCATTTGCGAGTGCGCCAATGCTTTCACGCGTACGTCAATAGAATCCCGGATGATTCCGTTCGCTCTGCACAGAGCGCTCTGGCTCTCCGCACATGTAGTCTACGCAATTCAGACCGCATGAACGCATGGTTGAGAAAGGTGATGCGTTTTCCAATTATATATTTTTTTCTGAAAACATATTTTTGTGAACTTGTTGAAGGAATGGAATACTAACGATGTTACCTTTCTATAATAAGAATATTATTTTTGGGTGGTGGTACCCTTTAAATATGTGGATGTATTCATGTCCTCATTGTCCATCGAATGTTGTTGTGTATTTGTCACAGGATCGTGTCTCACATACGCCATTAAAAGACAAGACCTATCCTTCGGGGAAAATTGCTCCCAATAGTTAGTCAAACGACAACAAACAAACACATGGAAACAAAATGATCAACAAACCAACAGAGAGTGCTCACAATCAGTCCGGCAACGGCAACGTAACACTACACCGTGTCCCAGAAAAAACGAAACCGGGTTTCATGGCAGAAATTTTCTGTCATAATGAATAATTTATTGATGATATATATATGCCTGGAAAGCTCTGTGTCTCTTCTTTCATTTGATGTGCAACTTATAGCACATACTTCAAGCATGACTGAATTAGAAGAAAGGAAAGTGGTGTTACCAATATTTAATTTGCACGCATAAATTTGAAGTTTGAGCGAGTTTTAAGAGTTGTAAACATACTTATTTTTAAAAAGGACAAACACCACATAAAATTTCATATTTTTATCTTTTACATGACACCTCATGTTAAAAAAATAAATGATTTATGCCAGAGAACGAGTACAATGAAAACATGCCTGATTTCTGCCGAATGAGTGAAAGTTGAGTAAGAAGTCGCTCAGCTTTCCTGACTAGCAGCTGACAATGGACTTTGATGCATCAGTGAATTTACACAAACATGGGGATCAGGAAACAGGCTAGATCAGGAAAGTTACTCATTTGGGCTGGAATCAAGCATGTTTTCATTGTATTCGTTCTCTGGCATATATAATTTATTTTTTAATCACGAGGTGTCATATAAAAGATAGAATTATGAATTTTCATGCGGTGTCTGTCCTTTTTCAAAATAAGTACGTTTACTACTCTTAAAACTCTCCCCAAAACCTCACCCAAACTTGCAATTTCTGTGCGCAAATTTAATTTTGGTAACACCACTTTCTATCGTTCTATTCAGTCATGCGTGAATTATGTGCCATAAGTTGTATATCAAATAAAAGAAGAGACACGTAGCTTTTCAGACATATATATATCATCAAGGAAATTGTTCATTATAAACATAACATTTCTGCCATGAAACCCGTTTCGTTTTTTCTGGGACACGGTGTATTATAGTCTCCCAGCAGCGAAATGTATAGCATTTATTCACTCGCTATCTTGGCACACACGGCCTTTTCTTGTAGTTGATGTTGTTGATATGTCTGTGTTTATAATGTATGTCACTCCCTACTGATATCATAATGCTGCCATTCAGTAAAGTATCAATATGATTTTTTAGGTTGGTGGGGGGGGGGGGGGGGGGGGGTTGGGGAATTTCAGCTAATAACTAAACAAATGGGGTGTTCACTTTCTTAAATGGCCTACATAACGACATGTTTATTGGCCTGAAATTATTAAAATGTTTTCCTTGAAGGGATAGTACAGTTTTGATCAAACATAATGTAAATAGTAAATACAACTAAAAAGGTGAAATGTATTATATGTTTAATTGTTTTGTTGAAATATTCATTCATAAGAGAGATCATCATCAATTGCTAACAATACATCATCGAATTAATTGGATTTTATTATGGATATTTCAGCGGTTTCCCAACTGATGATGAGGAACTACGGTTTGTTTTATTTTTAAAATCACTTGCTCTTTGCAGTATTTCACTTAGTTTGTATGACCTCACATAGTAATTTTTGTATCAAACCGCACTCTTATTCTAAACTCAACTAAATCTTTAAAATACATGATTTTGTCGAATCCCTCTATCATTTTTTTCTATCAAATAACTTATTGAGGCACGCTATTTCAGAAGTATGCAAATTCTATCAACAAGTTCAGAAGTATTATGTTTGCAGAAAAGAAAACAATATAACACGCATCCCCATGCTAAAGCATGCGTTCATAGGTATGCATGTACGAAGACTACCTTAGTCCATAGCGAAAGGATCGTCCGGAATTATATCGTCTCCAAATGTACACGTGAATAGGACTGGCTCACTTGCAAATGTTTGGCGGATACGAAACCATGGAATAATAAAGGTTATGTAAATGTTGGTAATTAATTGCATGGTTTATGAATGACAAAACCATTTGCAAAATGTCGTGCATCTATTTGATATCAAAAAAGGGTAATAAAGCATATAATTATGTGCTGTTGTTTGCCGGGTGGTCCCCTGTCATGCTCATGGGGAATTATCATGATAGACGTGACATTTCCTAATTGGAAACAAGAAATATTTAGCTATATAGATAAACATTTTTGGGGGAATGAAGAAATGACTTTCCCAAAGCCAAACCCAAACAGATGGTAACGTAACGGCCCATATCATTGTATTGATGATAAGTACTTTAGCGAAGCTGGTTGTACTAGAACTTACATGTCACAATTATAAACTAAACATATGTCATAGTCAGATAACTAACTTTTCCTCTAGGAAGATTGTAATAATGATGTCCTGAAAACAAACTGCAAACTTATCCCCGAATATATTGTTATAGTTCACGCGTACATGCTCTTCCCGATAATCCACATATTCCGAAAACAAGGTAAACAATAGCGATAATTGCTCTGAGATAAAATGATAGAAGACAACAATAATATCCGCTAATAAAAACAAAAGATATTGATAACATATTTGTCTCCATGAACATTTTAGCGTAGCCCGTGTTATTTTCCACAGGAAGCCTATATTCATTTGCTAATTTTTTAACATTTTAATATAAATACAAATCTTGCGAGTTATTATTCCTACCGTATATATTAGCCCACATTATATCCTACATGAATGAAATCCTGTTCAGTGATGGTCTACATAGCGTCATGTGACCAAACATAGTAATGCCCATGGAGAAAAATGTGCTATGCGTGACGTCATTCATTCATACAGTTATTACATGGCGGTGGAGGGGATAGCACGGAATATTTTATCCCGAGGGATTTTAAATGCTATTGAGGGAAGAGTAAATAAGTCCCGAGACGAAGTCGAGGGACTTATTTTCTTCACGAAATAGCATTTGAAATCCCGAGGGTAGGAATATTCCGTGATTTTCCCGACAACAAATGTAATAACTGTTTTATCATCTGACTGTCAAAATCCGTTGCACTCGCTCGCGAGAGTCACCTGACATGCATGTACAGTACAAGTAACGGTACGCGCCGAAAGTAGCGGGTACGGTATGTGTACAGCCCCTTAACGTTGCTGCGAATTGCTGGGGCGAGATATACCCATGAAATATACTAAAATATTTCCTGGCAGCGGCATGTACTGTATTTGCTAAGTCAGGTGATAATAAATGCTATTCCATGAATGACGTCATAGATTCCGGGTGATCACATTGAGCCCATAGAGATGCGTGTTATAGAACTTCCCTGCGAGCAGAGGTCTTGTTTGAGCTTGCGAAAGATGCTCGACGAGATTTCTCAAAGAGTTATTTTAAAAGAAATACAGCATATTTTCACTCGTGAATATCAATAAGTTCCAAAGAATATTCTAGAGATGCATTTCATGTATAACGTAACGGTATTCGAATTTAAAAATTACGACAATGGTGCACATTGTACATCATTGTCCTTTTGGGTCGTGACACTTATTCGTCATTTAACAATGTACGAATAACAATTTTCTCCATACAATTACACGTGTGTAGTATGTAAAGCAGGTTAATTATTCACTTTGATGCGCGCGTTTTGCATTTGGGTGCGCATTAGTTGTTAAGGCGCGTAACCATGAATGGAAAGATAGCGCAATACGCGCTCTGCGCTAGGAATATTGCGCAAAGGGGGTCAGTGTCACAAACAGAACATAGTCAGTCCAGTGATGGTTCCATGATCAATGTTTTGTTTTTCTTTATATTTTTCTTTAATTTAATTGAAATCATTTATTTTTGCGATGATTATGATTATGCGAAGGATATAAAACAAATATAGCGCCTAATACGATTGATAATTTCTTCTAGTATATATATAAAACACGTCATTATCATTTGGTGCGTATAATTAGCCCCGCGAAATATTTGTTGTCAGAATAGCATATGAAATTGAATACTTCTTCTACTTCTACTTCTACTTGGGTACTCGACAGGGTCCATCAGTCAGGACGTAGAGTCGAGGGGGAACCGGTGAGGTGTCCCATTAATTTCCGATTGAGGCAACTGCTCCCGCAAAGGCTCCTAGTGATGTAGAAGCCAAGATATTATTGGGGAGCGCATTCCATGCTGTGACAGTTCGTGGGAAGTAGGAGTTCTGGTAAAGCTGAGTTCGAGAAGGTATATGCTTGAGCTTATTTGGGTGGTATTGTCTGGTGATGCTTGGGGCCATTGGTGTGAGTAGTTGGTCCGGTGTAATTGCTACCATGCCATTCTGAATTTTGTAGAGGAGGCTAAGGCAGGATATGTGTCTGCGTCTTTCCAGTGTAGTCCATTGAAGTTGTTGAATCATAGCAGACACACTCTCAGAATGGCGGAATTGTTGAAGAACGAATCTTGCTGCTCGTCTCTGTACAGCTTCAATCTTTGAGATGCTCTTCTTTGTAGATGGATTCCAGACTGTTGCACAATATTCCAAGCGAGGTCTGACTAGGGAGAAGAAGGCTTGTTGTCGGATCTTCTGGGAAGAGCGTCGTAGATTCCTATTGATAAGCCCGAGCATTTGGTTGGATTTCGATGCAATTCCATCAATGTGTTTTTGCCAGGATAGGTTGTGAGAAAAGGTAAGACCCAGGTATTTGTAGTTTTGAACTGCTGTAAGTTGAGTATTGCCCAGTAGGTAATTGCCTTCAATGTTGTTTCGGCGGAGTGAGAACCGTAGAAGATGACATTTATCTGTATTGAATTTCATCTGCCAGGTAAGAGACCATTGATGGAGGCGGTCAAGGTCCCGTTGAAGCGCATGGTGGTCCGAGATGTCATGAATAGGATTGTATATGAGACAGTCATCTGCAAACAGCCTTAGCTTGGACGTGATACCATGGGAGATGTCATTTATGAATGTGATGAACAAAAGGGGGCCCAGTACTGTTCCTTGGGGAACACCAGATGACACATGGATCGTATCAGATGCTTGTCCATCTACAACCACACGCTGGGATCGGTCTGTGAGGAATGATCTGATCCATTGCTGTAGTTCGCCTCGGATGCCGTAGTGTCTGAGTTTGAGTAAGAGGCGCTCATGGGGGACACGGTCGAAAGCTTTCGAAAAATCCAGAGCAATCGCATCAACCTGGTCTTTTTGGTCCAGTGAACATGCCAGATCTTCGGCTGTCATAATTAACTGGGTCTCACATGAGCGGCCTGTTCGGAAACCA
This sequence comes from Echinarachnius parma, assembly GCA_037951105.1. NCBI lineage: Eukaryota > Metazoa > Echinodermata > Echinoidea > Clypeasteroida > Echinarachniidae > Echinarachnius > Echinarachnius parma. Next base: position 12,102 of record JBAMJV010010323.1, on the reverse strand, counting down.
TGTTGAGAGTCGTGTAGAACGTTGTTGGTATCGTAGTGATGCATTATCTGACTGCAAATTATATGTTCCATCAGTTTACTGCATATCGATGTTACGGAAACAGGACGATAGTTTGAAGGAGTGCTTTTGTCTCCCTTTTTAAAAATTGGTGTGATGTTCGCCAGGCGCCAGTCTGATGGTACCTGTCCAGTGTTCAGTGACTGCTGGAAGATGAAACACAAAACTGGTGCTAGATCCTTGGCGAAACTCTTCAGAAATTGGCCTGGGATTCCATCTGGACCAGTAGCTTTATCAGTCTTGATGGCCTCTAAAAGCTTCTGGACTCCATTTGGTGTAATAGAAATGTTCTCCATCGTAGGGACGTTGGATTCTCCAAGATTGGGAAGAACTGTTGTATCTTCAGCTGTAAACACCGACTAGAATTGTTGACTAAATACATTCGCCTTCCTTGTGGCGTCAAAGACAACTTGATCATCATGCTTGAGTGGAGAAATGCCCGCTGGATCTTGCTTTTTTGACCTTATGAACTTCCAGAAGGCTTTGTCGGCTTTGTCTGAACCAGTAAACATGTTACTTTGGTAGGACCAGTAGTTGTGTCTTATTTCCTTTCGCAGTGACTTTTGATAGTCCCGGAATGGTCCCCAATCTCCCGATTGCTTGGCTTTATTGTAGAGTTTCTGTTTCCTTTTAATCTTCTTCCTTATCTGATTGGTAATCCATGGACTTGAGTTATTGGGTTTTGACATCTTTGATGGAATATGATTTTCCATGAAGAATGTGATCTTACATTTGAAAATGTCCCAGTTTTCCTGTACTGATCTAGAACCGGAATTGCTGCTAAGAAAGTCCTGCTGCCATGTATCGATTGCAGACTACAGATTGGGGATATTAGCTTTACTGAAGAGGTAGATTTTCCTTGGCATCTTCTTTGTCCGCTTTGGCGTAGAGTTGAGCAGGAAAGTAACTGCATCATGGTCGCTAATGCCTGCTGTGACTCCACAGTTGATTATGTGACCAGGGTGACTTGTAAGAACCAAGTCTAAGATGTTCTTTGTGTTTCCAGATATTCTAGTCGGCTCAGAAACCAGTTGATCAAGGAAGAAGTCATTGCAGATATCTAGTAGCAGGGCGCATTTTGTTGCTTCTGTAGCGTATGGTTTTACCACTCTGTTAGTCCAATCAATGTCTGCCAGATTGAAGTCGCCCCCCAGAATAACAACGGTATTTTTGAATCGAGCATACATGTTAGCTAGTGACCTTGCAAGTTCCTGAAGATTTGTAGGGTCAGACCTTGGTGGTCGATAGAACGAGCCTATAACTAGCCGTTTGAATCCTTGGATATTCAGTTCTATGTACATAACACCGTAGAAACCCGTTGTGAAGCACCCCTATCAATGTCTTGTTGTGATCTTGTTTTTAAAGACCGCTCTCAAACTCCGAAAAGGAGACAACATTCACGAATGCAAAAAGTGGTCATGTATAATTGAATATTCATGAGAATAATAACGAAGGCGAATCTCATGAAAACGCCGCCTAATATAGACAATGTGACTGTGTTTAATATGGGGTGTGTACAGGGGATCCCACCCCACGAAGCTCCTGTCCCTGTTGTTAATGAAGATTAATACAGATGAATCAACTCACAGGAACGAACATGAGAGGACTATATTTTCTAATGAAGGATTATGATATCTTAAATGCAGACAATCACAGTAAAACGTTCAATATACGCCTACATCATCACTTCTATCAACGTTCTTGCCGCAACGCCCCCCCCCCCCCTCCCCTGTTTTTCAAGTAAACGTTTATCACACTACACCTCTCTGAGTTGCATTAATTCAGCCAATGGTGGTATAGATGTATGTGTGTGTGTGTGTGTGTTTATTGTTTCAATACAATGGTTTCCGGTTTAAAGACTCAAGAAAAAAAGTAAATGGGACTATTTGTAACGGTATTATAAGCTTTGTTTGTAAAATGAGACACAGCCACATTCCACTTACAGTCGTGTTCACCTCAAAATTAAAACAAATATATATATATAATTTATAATAACAAACTAAATTGATGAACAGGCTCATGTGTTCTGTATAATTCATTCGCACCTTAGTGAATACATATAACATTCATCAATAAACTCTATTTTGAATTAATCAATATGTGAAGTATGTCATTCATGAATGAATGACAGTATTACGACGGTGTAGATTCTTAAACATCGTAATACCTTATCGTTCATATGAGGCGGGAGATTTTCCAAGGCCATGATCGTCACATGTGACCGAATGTGATCTAATTTGGCTTCATTTCCATTGACAGTGATTCGTTCCACGCCTTCTAAAGAGCCTTTCTGCCTCGCTGTTACTTCGATCTCATCCAGGCGTTGTGCCTTCTGGAGGCCCGTACAGTCACCGCAATTATGTGGAAGACGGAGTAGCTTCAAGGATAGGATGCTGGTGAAGTGAGGCAGCGCGTCGACTACCGTTGGGTCAGTGATGGTCACCTCTCGAAGGTTAGGAAGGGATTGAAGACTGTCGCCAAGTCGTTTGTGCATTGTAGATGTTAATCGCGGAGTTTGTATCACAATCGAAGTGATCTGAAAGTAAATACAGAACATATAGTTATATCAAATAGGAATTGGTATCCGCTGAAAATATACTTTGAAGTTTGTTTCTATAGCAGAGTTCCCATTTATAATATTAAAAGGAACAAGGAAGGGATGAAATGAATGGATGGAATAGTAACAAATTTGTATTTTCTATCTTGTATTTGAAATTCATCCTGTCAAAATCGTATCAAGATAGGGTTTGCATACGAGCGTGCATTGGCTCTATTGATTGGCTTCTGTGGATGTTCATCTTTGAATAGCTGATTAAAGGGGTGAATGGGTGGTTCGGTTTTGGAATAGAGGGCGCTGTACGAAACATTTGTTGAGACATACTTAAACACTGAGTGTAAAATTTGAAAGAGCATACAAGTTGATTGATATTATAAACTTTATTTGATCAAAATTGGTTCAGCAGAGGCTGGAATATCAACAAAACTAAATTATAATTTAAAACATGCCCGCACTTTCTTAAAAGGGTTTTAAAATAATTGTTCATGATCTCTTTAATTAATCATTATTTCAACAAAATATCACATGTATTATTTTATATAAAAATAGTTAAAACCAAAGCGTTTTTAGAAAGCGCCCTTTCGTGTGTATCATTGGTTATCTTATAATTTCAACAAAACATTACATGCATTAGTTTGTATAAACAAATACGTTAAAGTCAATGTGCTTTTAAATAGCGTCCGTTTGATTGGCAATGGCTATTTCGGAATAATAACAGGCTTTTTAGTTAATCGCTTGTATTTGTCTAGACCTTTCGAGCATGATGTAGTTATAACTATTAGTTCGGAATGTTTAGGTTACTTAAGCTCAGCCTTATGAACACTATACTATCCCTTTAACCCATTCACGACTGGTCCCGTACTCGGGTTAGGGCCTATGGAGAATATGATATTATGTCCTAGAAAATCAATCAGTCCTGATCTAAAATAGCACCTTTCGTCAAACAAACATTAAAGAGGCAGTACAGTTTTGGTAAGGCTGACCTTTAGTAAACAAAACCTGCACAGTACCATTGCAAACTAATAGTTATAACTCCACCATGCTTGAAATGTATACACAATTACAAACGACTAAGTAGAACGCCTGTTATAAGAGATTTTATAAAGGGATATTATAAAAGAGCAATTCAACGAAAGGGCACGATTTCTAAAAAGGGATTGGTTTAAACTATAATGCATGTGATGTTTGAAAATGTTTGTGATGTTAAAGTATAGATTATAATAGAGAGATCACTAACAACTACTTACAAACCGCTTTTGAATTTGTTTAAAGTGTAAACATTTTGTTTATTATTTTGTTTAATCAGTAGCCTAAATGCATTACAATCGGTCAATTTATTTATTTATTTCAGCCATTTGTAACCAGATTTTGATCATATGAAGTGTTTTATGCCAATACAATTGCACGTTCTTTCAAATTCGGCACTCAGTTTTTTCATTACCTCACCAAACAAAAATGTGTTGTGCAGCGCCCTCTCTAACAATTGAACTACCCCTTTAAGTTTTCACCATTATGGTTCATTAATAAGATACTGGAGTTACTATTTGAATGACTGAGTATAGATCACAACATTATACCTCATTTCTGATGTGCGATGGGAGGTTTGCCAAGGCAATAACCGTCACAGATGACCAGGTGTGGTGTAATTTGGCTTGCGTTCTATCGATAGTGATTCCTTCCACAGCTTCTGAAGAGCTTTCCTGCTTCGCCGTTACCTCGATCGCTTTCAGACGCTGTGCCATCTGGAGGGCCGATAAGTCACCACAGTCATGTGGAAGACGGAGTAGCTTCAAGAAGCGGATGTTGGTGAGAAGAGGCAGCGAGTCAACTACCGTTGGATCTGCGATGGTCATCTCTTGAATGTTCGGGAGGGACTGGATACAATCACCAAGTCTCTTTGACAGTTTTGATGTCAACCTAGATGTTAGTATCTCGACAGAGGTAATCTGAAAAATATAAATAAAAACGTTTTGAACTATATATATGCCAAACATAAAACATTGGACAGCTATTCATGATTAATATAGGGTTTTCCGGTAAATTTTGCGATTGTGTCATTCGAATTGATAACAGGAGCAAACGAATTCGCGCGATTTGCGATCGCCGTGTCAAAGCAGCATTCGAATTCGTAAATAGTCGTTCAAAATCACGTAGAAGCAAGTGAATTTGCACAAAGAGCATACTTTTTCATCAATGGTCATTCGAATTCGCGAAAGGGCAGTCGACAGTTTGCTGCACATTCGCGAATTCGAATGCCCATAAATGAACTTCTGTGTCCATTCACAAAAGCTTATGCGTATGCATGAATTCGCGTGCATTTATTCGGAATTTGGAATACCGATACCAACGATTACGCGGTTATGCGTGAATTTGAATGACCATTAATTAATTCGATTGAAAAAAGTTTAAAATTGAGCAGGAAAACGTATACTTTAAGAGTCAAGATTATCACGTCCGTGCAGGTCAAGGTATCTGTGTTAATATAAGACTTGTTATCTTGACTAGGTTGAAGCACAATATTATTTTATTTTCCTATCAAATGTAGTGGATTTAGCCCCTTTTGGAACAATACCAACAATTGTATATTATTTAAATATCCTTCAATTAGCTAAGTTGTGAAGAGCTAAAGCTGACATCTCTTTACGACTCACGAGTGATGTGGACAACTCCATTATGTACAGAGCAGTACAGGTTATGTCAATGAATTCAAGTCTTGATAGTTAGTCCAAAGGGGCGTGTACCCTACAATTACTAAGTAGTTCCATGTCGGATGAACATTAGTTCATATCGCACAGTGTAAACTCTAATGAAATCGGCACTTGAACAAGTGTACATGTATTATTATCATGTGACAATTTGCAGAAGTTGTTCAAGCTTGAAGGGATAGTTGAGTTATTGTAGAGAGAGAACAGTTTTAGTCAAACTGAATTTTAGTAACCCAAACCTGCACCATTACATAACAAACATATAGTTTAACTCCATCATGCTCAAATGAATAGAGCAATAACACACGACTAAGTGAAAAGCCTGTTATCATTCAAAAAAGGCTGTTTAAACGAAAGAGGCCGCTTAAAATAAACGAATTTCTTTAAACCATTTAAAATAAATAAAATAGTATGCATGTGATGTCATTTGTACTAAAATAGTGATTAGATAGAGAGATAAATATCTAAAAATCTATTTTGAAATTGTTTGAAGAGGATGCATTTTAAAACGAAAGCTAACGGCATGTATATTGCGATATATTGCGGGGCCCCACATTAATAACCAATGGTAATGTTTATATATATTTTAGCCGTTTCTGAACCGATTTTGATCAAACAGAGTTTATAATGCCAATATAATTGCACGTTACCTCAAATTCGACATTCAGTTTTTCATTACCTCACAAACCAAAATGTGTCTTTCAGCGCCCTCTCTATCAACATTGAACTACCCCTTTAAGTTTTCACCATTATGGTTCATTAATAAGATACTGGAGTTACTATTTGAATGACTGAGTATAGATCACAACATTATACCTCATTTCTGATGTGCGATGGGAGGTTTGCCAAGGCAATAACCGTCACAGATGACCAGGTGTGGTGTAATTTGGCTTGCGTTCTATCGATAGTGATTCCTTCCACAGCTTCTGAAGAGCTTTCCTGCTTCGCCGTTACCTCGATCGCTTCCAGTCGCTGTGCCATCTGGAGGGCCGATAAGTCACCACAGTCATGTGGAAGACGGAGTAGCTTCAAGAAGCGGATGTTGGTGAGAAGAGGCAGCGAGTCAACTACCGTTGGATCTGCGATGGTCATCTCTTGAATGTTCGGGAGGGACTGGATACAATCACCAAGTCTCTTTGACAGTTTTGATGTCAACCTAGATGTTAGTATCTCGACAGAGGTAATCTGAAAAATATAAATAAAAACGTTTTGAACTATATATATGCCAAACATAAAACATTGGACAGCTATTCATGATTAATATAGGGTTTTCCGGTCAATTTTGCGATTGTGTCATTCGAATTGATAACAGGAGCAAACGAATTCGCGCGATTTGCGATCGCCGTGTCAAATCAGCATTCGAATTCGTAAATAGTCGTTCAAAATCACGTAGAAGCAAGTGAATTTGCACAAAGGGCATACTTTTTCATCAATGGTCATTCGAATTCGCGAAAGGGCAGTCGACAGTTTGCTGTACATTCGCGAATTCGAATGCCCATAAATGAACTTCTGTGTCTATTCACGAAAGCTTATGCGTATGCATGAATTCGCGTGCATTTATTCGGAATTTGGAATACCGATACCAACGATTACGCGGTTATGCGTGAATTTGAATGACCATTACTTAATTAGATTGAAAAAAGTTTAAAATTGAGCGGGAAAACGTTTACTTTAAGAGTCAAGATTATCCCGTCCGTGCAGGTCAAGGTATCTGTGTTAATATAAGACTGGTTATTTTGACTAGGTTGAAGCACAATATTATTTTATTTTCCTATCAAATGTAGTGGATTTAGCCCCTTTTGGTACTAAGCTATTCAAATACCAACAATTGCATATTATTTAAATATCCTTCAATTAGCTAAGTTGTGAAGAGCTAAAGCTGACATCTCTTTACGACTCACGAGTGATGTGGACAACTCCATTATGTACAGAGCAGTACAGGTTATGTCAATGAATTCAAGTCTTGATAGTTAGTCCAAAGGGGCGTGTACCCCACAATTACTAAGTAGTTCCATGTCGGATGTACATTACTTCATATCGCACAGTGTAAACTCTAATGAAATCGGCACTTGAACAAGTGTACATGTATTATCATCATGTGACAATTTGCAGAAGTTGTTCAAGCTTGAAGGGATAGTTGAGTTATTGTAGAGAGAGTAGTTTTAGTCAAACTGAATTTTAGTAACCCAAACCTGCACCATTACATAACAAACTTATGGTTTAACACCATCATGCTCAAAATGAATACAGCAATAACACACGACTAAGTGAAAAGCCTGTTATCATTTTAAAAAGGCTGTTTAAACGAAAGAGGCCGCTTTAAAAAAAACGAATTTCTATAAACCATTTCAAATAAAATAGTATGCATGTGATGTCATTTGTATTAGAATAGTGATTAGATAGAGAGATAAATATCTAAAAAGCTATTTTGAAATTGTTTGAAGAGGATGCATTTTAAAACGAAAGCTAACGGCATGTATATTGCGATATATTGCGGGGCCCCACATGTATTACAAATGGTAATGTTTATATATATTGTAGCCGTTTCTGAACCGATTTTGATCAAATAGAGTTTATTATGCCAATATAATTGCACGTTACCTCAAATTCGACACTCAGTTTTTCATTACCTCACAAACAAAAATATGTCTTTCAGCGCCCTCTCTATCAAAAATGTGTCTTTCAGCGCCCTCTCTACCAACATTGAACTACCCCATTTAAGTTTTCACCATTATGGTTCATTCATAGGGTACTTGAAATACTATTTGAATGACTAAGTATAGATCACCACATAATACCTCATTTCTGATGTGCGATGGGAGGTTTGCCAAGGCAATAACCGTCAAAGATGACCAGGTGTGGTGTAATTTGGCTTGCGTTCTATCGATAGTGATTCCTTCCACAGCTTCTGAAGAGCTTTCCTGCTTTGCCGTTACCTCGATCGCTTCCAGTCGCTGTGCCATCTGGAGGGCCGATAAGTCACCACAGTCATGTGGAAGACGGAGTAGCTTCAAGAAGCGGATGTTGGTGAGAAGAGGCAGCGAGTCAACTACCGTTGGATCTGCGATGGTCATCTCTTGGATGTTCGGGAGGGACTGGATACAATCACCAAGTCTCTTTGACAGTTTTGATGTCAGACTAGATGTCATTATCTCGACAGAGTTAATCTGAACAATATAAATAAAAAGGACATTATTTAATATTATATAACGCCTTAGAATGTTCTCGTGTTGTGATTGGCTGAATTCAGGTCACATGATATTCCGAAAAAATGATCTATCTTCACTCAGTAATTGACGTCAGCCGTGCATTAGTCGACTAATGCACGGCTGACAATCAATTAAAGGAGTGATGTACCGGTGGTACACCCTACACGTTATTAAACATACATTACGCGTCGTGTGAACATGCATGCAGCGAGCTTCGCTGCATTTTTATAAGCGCGCTTTAATCGTTGTTGGTTTGTTACTGCGTTGCGAGGATGGTTTGTTTGTTTACTCTGTTGCTTGGGCAACAAGCGCGCTAAACGCGCACAAGCTGTCTGGTCATTAAATATGTTCATAAAGATTAATACACGTCAGGTTCACCCGTTTACAAAGACCGCGTAGCGTGTATTAAGCGTTCTACTAGTTCTCGCACTTTGAACTCAAGTACCTATTTCACTTGGATAATTCATCTGGACTCGCACCTTATTTTGATTATTTATCTGGATAAAAATGACATTGTTTATTGTACATTGTGATCGTACATGGTATGTATTTATACTTTTACGATGGCGAATGTTGTGTTATTAACTGAAGATGAACTAGGCCTAGAACATTTTCTTGATTGTGACTCTAAATATGCAGTGAATCGTTTTGAAGCTTTTGCAAAATGTTTAGGGCTAAACTCTCTTGAGGATGTTGATCATTTGAAAGCGGATGAACTAGACAAGTTGTTGAGTCACTTTTATGCTGGTTTGAGAAAGGATGACGGGACAGTGTACACCAAAAAGAGCATTCAAATTTCAATCGATCAAATATGGGATCCACAAATATTTTCTTGCAAAGGAAATTGATACAAATGCTGAGAACTTTCGAGATAGTCAACATAGTTTCAAGGCCATGTCCCAAAAACAAAGTTTAGTTGTTATATAAAGAAAATAATTAATGATTTTTTGTGCGAGGGCTGGTCTATTGCACCCGGCGTGCAGCCCCGTCAGTACTATTGAACTCGCTACCTCGTAGCTGGTTCAGTAGTACTGACGTGGCTGCACGATTCGTGCAAATAGACGTGCCCTATCGCACTCAAAATCATCAATTATTTCCTCACTATTGTATTGCCATTGGTAGCGTGGTCGGACTGATAAGAGGTGGGGGTTAGACATCGTAGATGTATTACAGGTACCGTTGATCAGTCAATATATTAATTTATATGAAGTGTGGATGGCACAGCGAGGAGCAAAGAGTTTAAAGGGTACCACCGGGCATGATAAAACCAATCCTTAGTTGTTTTGGTACTATAATTGAATACCAATCATACTCTCATGGGGTCTGATATGTGTCTGTAATTTGAGAACAATGCAATTAATTACTACGACCTACGGAACCACGGCTATTTACTGGTTCGCGCGCGCGACTTTGTTTGCACGACCGCTCAATCAATACGCGTACGTTATTATGGTAGTATGCGATTTATCGCATAGCCCATGCAATAGTTAGTATCGTTTCGCGCGTGCTCGCACTCTAGCCACGGCCACCGCATCGCACTGCATGCATGCAATATGTATACATGCTATTGCTTGTACATTAGGGTTAGGGTAAGGGTTAGTGTTAGGGTATATATATATTTTAAAAAACCAACACCAATCAAGCAATCCAAAATAGCTCCGTGGATAGAGAGTTAGATTGATACGCTTGAGATCCCTGGTTCGAATCCTACCTTGGTCCAATGTTTTTTGTATTTGCTATTCGTTCGGCACTCGACTAAATGTTCGAAATTATACAAGTCGGAAATTTCGGGTATGCATGGTCTCTGACCAAGTCGCTAATTCACAAGAAGTTGCTGAATGGTTTGGGAAACGCATATTCGCAACCCGCCCGACCCGCACACGACCCGCGCGCACACAAGCGATTTTCGAGATTTTCTCTGCTTGCTGCGATATATTGCAGATGCGATCAATAAGAGGATCGTTAAGTGGTATCGTTATCGGAACTGCGCTGACAGAATGAGTGATATGTGATATTAAAAATGATTCCCTATCAATGTAGAAATACTTTCAGGATCACAGACTTGTTTTGTATGTTCATTTGGGATATGTCTTTGATGTAAGAGAGCTAAATCTCTGTCCGGAGGTACCCTTTAATGCACCATTTCACTTTGCAGCAAGATGCCTTACATCCTATGGTGTCAACACACAAGTAAACAGTTTACCTTATTGTGCACATACTCGGGTAGGGATTCCAGTACATCGATAATTGCCGAAGTACCGACTTGTGTGACACTAGCTTTGTTGCCTTGGACGTGGATTCTCTCTTTCCCTTCGGATGAATCCGCTCTTCTGATTGACACTTCGATGTCTTGCAGGTTATGCGTAGAGCGCAGCCATGACCAGTCTCCGCACTCCCGAGGAAGGCCAAGGAACTTCAAGCATCTAATGCCGGTCAAGTGTGGCAGCGAAGTGACGGTTGTTGGGTCTGTGATGGTCACCTGTTGAAGGTTTGAGAAAGACTTGATGCCAGCACCTAGTCTTTCTGGTAGAGTAGATGTCAAGCGCGGAGTTTGGATTTCAATAAATCCTACCTGTGTTTGATTAAAATATAGGATTTCTCGGTCAATTCGTAAGTTGGCCACGCAAATTCATTTTATGTTCATTCAATTTCGCCGATTTTGTCACCGCAGCTGTTATTTTCGTTCAAATTCGTTTTTTAGCATTTGAATTCATAAAACGATCATTCAAAAACATTTTATTTTCATTCGAATTAAAACGTGTTTCTTTTTCGTAAAATTTTCATTCAATTTAAAGCGAGACGATTCGCGATTACGTAATAACGTCTTCCGTGAATTCAAATTCGTTTCTTTGCATACAATTTCACACGTTTTGCAAACAAATTAAACATGTAAATCTCACCCAGTATGATCATATACCGTAGAACACCGTCGTCAAGCACCCCCTAGCACCTATACGCATCTTGCTTTTAAAGACGTTTCCATGAGATTCACCTCCATTATTATCCTCATGAATATTCCTCACCATTATTTGCATTCTTGATTAAAGTTTCCCGTTTGGACAGAGACCGGGCGCTCTTTAAAAGCAAGATGCATATTGGTGCTTGGGGGTGCTTGACGATGGTGTTCTACGGTATAGAACCTCCGCAAGCTTAGTTCCATGCTAAATCCATTTCAAATTGTACGGTTTGGTAAGCAACAAACATTTTATTTGTCTTAACTAGGGTGTATACCCACTAAATCATCACTATTTAGCAACTGAACGATCATCATCATCGATATAGAATTGTCAGCCCGAAAATCGCTCAATTTCGTGATTTGTGTACAAAACATATGAAATATCAATTTTCGTAAAATGAGATGTATCATTAGTTATTTGGTGTTGTTTACATTTTATATGTTGGTTTTGGGGTTCAAAATAGTTCAATTATAGTTAGAAAAAAAATAAACAACAGAAACAATAAAATACATAAGTTAAACAAACAAAGAAATACATAAGAAATTAACAAAACAATAGAAAGCATAAGGAAGAACCGGGCTCTTCCAAATTGTTTTGTCGTATTATCATTCCAAATG